>JBBPMJ010000091.1:0-84765 GCA_038090255.1 Austroboletus niveus
AAGTTGCTCTCGGGTCCCCCAGTCCTCATTCTACTGTTGAGTGGACGCTCCCTTTGAACCCTCGATCTGTCGCTAGCCCTGCAACATCCCCAAGACCCGTTGATCCCTCAGTCCTCAATGGTCCCCAGAACCTCTGCCAAGGAAGACCCTTGAGCAGACCCCCCCTCCGACCCAATGTTAGTCTTACATCAGCCTTAGCCTCTCTGTCAAGGAACCACCTTGTCAGATCCCCTTGTCCTGTCAGCTGTATAGCAACAGTAAGCCCCTAGAACCCCTGCAGGCCTATGCTTGACCACGTCGAGCATAACAGTCGGCACAATCTAGGGCAGCGACTTCTTGGGTGGAGAGTGGTTTGGAAGACATGAATGGGGTGGAGATATGGTCATTGCCTGTAGTGGCAAGATTTTGGAGATATCAATCTATGCCAATGATAAAATCTGTCATGTCCAACTGATGCATCAGCTGGACAAGGTCATGTTCCAGGGTCTGGTGGAGATGACAGATATGAAGGTTGGCCAATGCTTGAGTGGCAGAGGCGGTGGGGGTGGCAGTGGAGATGGCAATATGGGAGTTCATCAGAAAGAGGCAATACATGAGGGTGAATGGGGAGTGAGGTTCCATGTGGGCATCAAGTGCCATGGCGAGACTGGAATCTTGGAGTTCAGTGGCAATGGTGGCAGTGAGGTCATCATTGAGGGGTGTTGGGTGGTTGGGTAAGGCAGCAGGGGGTATGGTCAATGGGAGGTGTGTGGGGCAGTTGGAGATTCATTGGGCAAGGGGAATTGGTATCGTAGTGGGGACAAGGGGTTTGGGGTGGGTCCAGCTAAAGCCAGGCCATGCAGAGGGAATGCCTTCCACGTCATTGCAGAGACATTGGATCAGAGAGGGGGGGTACTGGAATGGGAGTATCATTGATTTCAAGGGGGTTGTTGGCAGGGGTGGTCATAGATCAGCTGGCTTCTGCAACGTCAGAGGGGACATTGCTGGGGGCAGGAGAGGGTGCAGAGAGGGTGATGGACATGATTGTGAGGGGTTTGATTTGGTTAGAGATAGAAGAAATCAAGTGGCGATATTTATAGTCGTTGAGGCAGGGACTGGAGTTCTGTAGGTTCTGTTCAGGTTCCCAGGAATCTTCCTCAGCAGTGTATCCCTTCCATCGGATCAGGAAGGAACAGGAGAACAGAGGTCTGCAATGGCAGATAATTTTCTCAATTTCATATTCTTCATGTCCATTGATAAGGTCAGGCAGTGGGAAGGAGTAGTTTGGTCCATGTATGGGGTTTTCGCGGTAGGGGGATAGGAGGGACACATGGAACACTGGGTGGATTTTCCACAATCATGGGAGGTGCAGCTCATAAGTGATAGGAGATAGCACCTTGACAATGGTAAAGGGTCCTTCACGTTTCAGGGCAAACTTTGAGTTGACAACAGAGTGTTTGAGGTTTCTGGCTTCAAGCCAGACTTTGGATCCCTTGGTAAAAGGGGTGAAGGAGCAGTGGTTTCAGGATGCCATGACTTGGTGAGTGAGTTTGTGGGCAGCAAGGGCCTCATTGCAAGCAGCAATGAGGGATTTGAGGCATTCCTCAATGGCAGGAATGTTGAAGTTGGTGATGACCGAGGGAAGGGCATGGGGTTCATATCCCATCATGAGATAGAATGGGGTCTGTCCGGTGACAGAGTGGGGGTGGTGATTGTGAGTGAACTCGGCATGGGAAATGAGTTTGGATCATGTGGTGGGATTGCTTCTGCAGAAGATGCGGAGGTAGGTCTCAACTTTCTGGTTGACCCGTTTGGTTTTACCATCAGTCTGAGGGTGATACACAGTGGAGAGTGCAAGGGAATAGTTGAGAGCATGTCCCAATGCCTTGGCAAAGGCAGAGGCGAACTGAGGGCCTCGATCGGAGATAATTCTGTCATAAAGGCCGAATCGAAGGATGACTTTATGGAAAAAGAGGGCTGCAACCTCTTCAGCAGTGATAGTTTTCTTGGTTGGGCACAAAATTACCCCCTTAGTAAGGCCATGGTCGACCATGACCAAGAGAGTATCGAAGCCCGAGGACTTGGGGAGATCGGTGATTAGATTGCATGAGATCTGTTGGAAGGAGTGAGTGCAGGTGGAGCAGATAGAGGTGAGTGGAGGGACAGTGGGGTGGGTGTTGGCCTTGTGTTGCTGGCATGAGGCACAACCTTCAACATACTTGCATACATATTGGGCAAGGCCAGGCCACCAAAACTCCGCAGCGACAAGCTGGCAAGTTTTGAGATAACCTGGATGACCAGCAGTCTCGTGGTCATGGCAGCACTGGAGGATAGAGCATTGGAGGGATTTATCAGGGGAAATGTAGATGCATCCTTGGAAAGTAAGGATGCCATCATTGTACTGCCAATTGGAGAGTTGAGACCGAAAGGCAGGGGGAATGGTTCTGTCAAGGGATTGAAGGGCCTTGAGGATGAAGGGGTCCATCTTGGAATGAGACGAGATGTGCTTCTGGAGCATAGCATCAATGATGTTGACAAACAGGGATGGGGATAGAAGGGTGACTCCTTTGTTGTCAGCATCATCAGAGGGAAGAAGATCAGGGCAGCAGGAGAGGGCATCTGGACCAGCAAGGAGTTTACTGGGGACATGGATCATGGTCAGATCAAAATCTGCAAGGTTGAGGAGCCAACGGGCTTGTCGGCAATTGAGGTTCTGTGCTGCCCAGAAGTAGGTCAGGTTCTTGTGGTCCGTGAAGACTTGGACCAGGTGGGAGCTGCCATGGAGGTAATGGCACCAGGATTTCAGGGCTCACATGATAGTGAGGAGTTCCCGATCATAGATGTCATAGTTTCGTTCTGCTGGTGAGAACAACTGGGAGAGATAGGAACAGGGGTGCCAATCCCCATTGGTATCTGTCTGGAGGAGGATGGTGCCAGAGGTGAACTTGGAGGTGTCCATTGCAATAGCAAATGGAGCAGAGAGGTTGGAGAGTTGGAGGACTGGGCAGATGAGGAAGAGTTCTTTGAGATGATCAAAGGACTTCTGACATTCAGGAGACCAGGCCCAGGGACTGGTTTTCTTGGTGAGGTTGATGAGGGGGTGGGCGACAGAGGAGTAGTCTGGGATAAAGCGACAATAGAAGTTGGCAAAGCTGAGGAAGGAGCGGACATTGTGAAGTTTTTCTGGGGTGGGCCAGGTGTCATATCCCAGAATTTCACCAAGTCAACTCCGACCACCTCCAATACTATTCAAGTCACCTCTGGTGACATTCCTCCGATATGTTTTCTCCGACCACTCCGTGTCCTCCATCTCTGTTCTTTCCATCCATCTGTACATTATGTTACATTATCCTTTTGTGCCATTGTATCTCTATTTAGTTAGTCTCCATTCTGTCGTGCGGTGTTCAGGGTAAGGCGCACAGCTCCAGCTGTGCGACGAACTGGCACTGCACTGGTACTTCACTACTTCTGCTCTTCTGATTAGTACTATACTCTTTTTGGACTTTCCTCCTCCATATATAAACTTGTGTACTCTGTCTTAGTACCTCAGTTCGAATATCACCTTAGTTCCCACTTCTCCTCTTTTCACCATTGATCTCATCTCGGCATTCTCTCGTCTGAGTCTTGATGACTCTCCTCCGACCCTCTGACCCTCTGGACATCTAGTCCGCCCCATTCGTAAATTAGTGACATCAGACTTGGGCAAGGGTGCACCACATAAGGTAAAGCCAACGTCGCTCTGACCACAGTACAACTCCAGTGTTCCGGAGTCACGTATCTGGGCCCCAGCGGAACCGGACTTAACACCAGGACATGATTCCATTGAGCTTGATGGGGTCCATGGCAAGTTGACCGGATTTGACGATCATTCCTAGGTATTCAACTTCTTTGGCGATGAAGTTGCACTTCTCGAGTTTAAGGTCAAGGTCAAGGTCCTTCATATGCTGGAGGACACACTTAGTTCATTCAGCATGGATTTTCTCATCAGAAGAGAAGATGAGGAGATCATCCATGTAGATGACAAGCCATCCTTCGGCAATCATATCATGGAAGGAGTCGTTCATGAACCTTTAGAAGGTGGCAGAGGAGTTGGTGAGACTGAAGAACATTATGGTCAGTTTGAAGAGTCCTTTATGGGTAATAAAGGCAGCTTTCCATTGGTGTCCATCTTTGATTTGGATGTTGTTGTAGCCCCATTGAACATTGAACTTTGTAAAGACCTTGGCATCACAGAGTTTGTCGACAAGGTCAGAGACTAGGGGAAGGGGGTAGGCATTGTGAACAGTATGTTCATTGAAATACCTGTAGTTCTGGCATGGATGAAGTCCACCATCCTTCTTTTTGACAAAGAAGAATGGAGAGGCCTGGGGGAAGTTTAAGGGGCATATCTTGCCCGAAGCAAGATTATCGTTGAGGAAGGCTTCCATAGCCTTATGCTCATCTGAGGAGAGGGGGTAAATTTTTCTGATCTTGGGTGTGAAAGATTTGTCAAAATTGATCTCATGATCATAGGGGCGTGAGGGGGGTACATGATCTGTGGCTTCTTTCAAGAAGACAGAGGCAAAGTTGAAGTATTCAGGGGGAAGGGTGACTTTGGATTTGGCTTTCTTGGCAGCCATGGCCAACTCAGTAGAGTTCATGAGTTTAGTAATGAGGGGATCGCCCTTGGGGATGAAATGATAACCACATCGAATGATGCAGTTGACAGTGTAGTTGTCATGAGCTTGGTGGAGATATTGAGGTTCCATCTCGTAATTGAGGTATTCGTAGAGGCATCTGTCATAGACAGAGTCCACTTGGATGTGGCAAGGGGGTCAAGGGGAGGGTTTGAACTGTTGGAAATGGGTTTCATATTGATTCAAGTTGACTTTGTGGAGCATATAGAGCTCCTTGGATTGATCGGTAGACTCATTGATGGAGAGAGTCTGACTGAACCAGTCGATAGTGGGGTTGACAGCTTTTAACCAAGGGAGGCCAAGGATGAGGTTTTGTTGACCACAATTCATGACATAGAAGAGAACTTTGTGGGTAAGTCCTTCAATGTGAACAAAGAGTTCAGTGATGAATTGAACTCCTCTTTTGTCCATAGGTCCCTGGTTGAGATTGGTGACATTGAGGGGGGAGGGGAGTCGAGTGGTGGGGAGCTTGTTTTTGCAGACAAAGCTCCAATTGATGCAAGAGATGTCGGCGCTGCTATCAATGAGGGCATGAGTGTCAATGGTTTTCAACATGTGTGAGGAAACAATGACTTGAACAGGGATTTGCATTGAACCAAGCAGAGTAGATACATTTACATGTTGTATTTTAGGAGAGTCCTGCATCGGTCGAGGTCTCCGTTCTAAAAATCCTTCTTGGGGGGAAGGGTGAATTGGATGTGATGAACTGTGAGGTCATCATCATCATCGTCATCACAGGTCTGGAGTTTGGGAAGGTCATCGTCGACCTGTTCAACTTGTTTGATCAAAGTCTTATGAAATTCCTTGGGGTATTTGATACAAGTGTTGGCCCAGTGGCCTTTCTGCCTGCATCGTAGGCAACGTCCTTCTTTGAAGCATCACTTCCACTCCTTGGGAGTTAGCTTAGGGGGTCTGGGGACATTGACCATGTTGATGTCCATGGCATTGGGATCACAGGTTTTCTGGGAAGAGGAGAGGGTGAAGGGGGTCTGGTAGGACCGGTATGCAGGGGTGGAATGGGTGCAGTGTTGGTTAATGATGGTCTGGGCACAATCATTCTGGACTTGGAAATGAACAGCCTTCGAGTATCACTCATCAACTTTGGTGGGGACTGTATTCATGGAGAGGATGTGGCAGGAGAGGAGAGGGGGAATACCAGTGGCGAAGTAGTTGATCAGGATGTTCTGATCAGTGATGCCCAAGAGGGTGACATTGTTTCTGAACTCAGTGATGTGCCAAGTGAGTTCAGGACCATAAGATCCATTTTTCTTGAAGATGAGGCATTCCAAATGAAGCCAGTTGATGGCCTGATTCTTAGTATCTTAATGCTCGAAAGCACTCTTGAGTTTGACAAGGAAGTCGTCAAATTTTCCAAAGAACTGAGCAGCGATGGCCTCCTTCCAAAAGGTAGAGGCCCAGATGGCGGCCAAGTCTTTTTTCATATAGAACAGGGCATAGGCGATTTTCTTGTTGTCATCATCATAAATGGCTTTGTTTATGATGAGGTATGTCTGGACAGTGAATAGCCAGGACATGGCATCAGTGTAAGAGCCATCAAAGGCATTGGGAGCTCCAAGACAGAGTTCAGTGGGTTTGGTCATCATGGTAACCTGGGTTGGGGGTGGGGATAGGGTGGATGCTGGTTGGCGATTGACTGGGGTTGAAGATGGTGGAGAGGGTACTCTGGAGATACTAAGTGCCACAGAAAGTTGATGGGCAAGTTCTAGGTCCTTAGGTTGTTGAGAGATGACAAGGTCTTCATCAGTGTTAATGGGGTTCTCCGAAGAGGATTCATCGGTGTCTGATGAGTCAAGGGTTTCCCTTCTTGACACAAAGTCAGGATAGGGTCTAGGGTTTCTGGGGCATTGGTGGGCAATGATGAAGGCTTATATGATGATAGCTGATCAAGGGAGATCTTAGACCTTTTGTTACACTCGACATGGTCAAGCACAGGCCTGCAGTGGTTTGAGGGCTTACTGTTGCATACAGCAGACAGGACAAGGGGGCCTGATGAGAGGGTTCCTTGACAGGGAGGCTAAGGCTGGCATAGGACTAACATCGGGTCGAAGGGAGTCTGCTCAAGGATCTTCCTTGGCAGAGGTTCTGGGGACTGTTGAGGACCGAGGGACCAACGGATTTAGGGACGTCGCAGGACTAGTGATGGATCGAGGATCTAAGGGCATCGCAGGGCTAGCAATGGATCAAGGGTATGAAGGGAGTATCCACTCAACAGTAGGACAAGAACTGGGGGACCCGAGAGCAACTCCAAGATACTAGGTAAATTGCAGGAGGTCTAAAATAGTGAATACACCTGAGTATTGAGGGTTTATATATGTGAGCCAAATGGTTAAGGGCAGAGAAAGGAAGAAGATGAGTCAGCGATAGAAAGCGATGGAATCATGAAAAAGCTAAGTCACTATGGAGTGGATGCAACAGCATCAGATAAAGGTTGGTAATACAGCTGTGGATGAGTCACACTAAATAAGTAAGTGGGAATGAGAAGACAATGGTAAAAGAAAGAGACCCAGGTGGGGCTCAAACAGTGAGGATCAAGGTCCTTTGGCATACACAATGAGTAAATGTAAGGAAAAGAAAAGAGGTGCCCAATGAATCATAACAGCCCAGATAAGGCAATAGCAGAGGATTTAACATGGTGGCAAACAGCAATAACAGAAAGGCAGATTCAATGCCCTTTTGCCATACCTCCGTTCTATCAAGACATCAAAGCATACTCGGATGCTAGCTCTGGCATCAGCCTCACAATCACTATCCAAGAATGGTGGCAAGCCTGGAGACTCATCCCAGGCTGGAAAACCCTCAGAGCCCAGTGAGACATTGCCTGGGCAGAGGCAGTTGCCTTCAAGTTTCTCATTAATACAATCACTGCACTACTGAACCACCCATGCAACATCCTCATCTACAGAGACAATCAAAGCATCATTGAAAGCTGGAAGGTTGGAAGACACCACAACAAAGAAGTCAACAATGTCTTCAAGCACGTTCATCATCTCCTCCATGACAGCAGACCCAGCCTCAATGGCATTATGGCAGTCTACATGCCAAGTGCATCAAACCCAGCCGACAAGCCTTCCCATGGGATTTACAGTCCTAGTAACCACACTCTCCCCCACATGGTCATCCCACACTCCCTTCATGACTTCATTGTACACTATGATGACCCACTCCACCCAGCCGAACTCAGTGCCAGACAAGCAGGGCAGCATTCAACTCCAGCCACTAAGCTCATTGACCGCATCAAGCAGGAACAGGAACTCAGAGAGAACATCGCCAGAGAGCAGCAACAAATGGATGAACTCATTCGAAATGTCACGAATGGATAAAACCACAAAGCAGCACAGGTTTGACTCATCACTAGAACCCCCCAACAACCTTGTGATGCAACCACACCCATACAAGCCATACCTAACACCACTCCCATCCCCACTATGACCACACTGCCTGGCATGGCAATGACCTTTACTCTGGAAACCAACCATGACAACCTCCAGAACAAGTGATGCAATGAATCCATGTCAGCTGACAGAAACAGAGATCATGCGCATCCTTCACATCATTGGGGCATCATGGTCAGAGTCTACCAAAGAACTATATGATACAGGCCTCTTAATATTTCACGTATACTGCAACATGCACAATATCCCAGATAAGCTAAGAGCACTGGTGTCCATGAACACACTGGCAGCTTTCCTGGCCAGTTGTGCAGGAGTGTACTCTGGGTCCACCATCACCAATTACACTGCAGCAATCCAAGCTTGGCACACACTACACAGGCTAGAATGGGAAATCAGAGATACAGAGTACAAAGCACTGCTGGAAGGAGCGTCACAACTAGCTCCTGCATCCACCAAGCACCCCAAGCGAGCTCCATTCACAGTAGGAATTCTCAAGCAATTCTGATATGCGATAAACATGGAAAACCCACTTGACATGGCAGTTTTTGCCTGTTTAGTGTGTTCTTTCTTTTGCATCACGAGACTTGGAGAATTCACAGTGCCAGCCATATCGAAGTTTGACACACAAAAACACATATCCAGAGATGGCGCCTCCTCAGCCATCAACCATGAAGGTTTGCCAGTCTTGTGCTTCAAATTTCCCATCACGAAAGCAGCTCCCACAGGTGAGGAAGCTTACTGTGCCCTGCATCCACACTGTCCCATGGTCGACCCCAAGAGTGCACTTGACAAACATCTCTCCATCAATGGAGACATGCAGTCTGCCCACCTATTCTCATGGAAGCATCCAACAAAAGGTTTCAGGCCACTTTCCAAGAAGAAAGTCAGCAAATGTATCAAAACAATCATTAAGAACAATCCAATACTGCCGGACCTAAAAGGACATAGCCTACACATTGGAGGAATGCTATTCTATCTGCTCAAAGGAGTCCCACTAGATGTCATCAAAATGATGGGATGCTGATCTAGTGAAGCATTCACAAGCTATCTCTGACATCATGCTATAATCTTAGCACCTTACCTCCAGCAACAACCTCATCTCCTGGATTCAATAAGACAATATGTCCTCCCCCCAGTCAGATAAGTGACAAAGTAAGTCGCCACTCCTACCATCAGGGTCTATGCTTCACTTAGAGTGTTGCTAGCTCCTAACTCCAAGGGACACAGCTCACTTTGCCCCGACAGTTGGAGCACAGTTCCAGGCCGGAAAACCTGCCGGTTTTCGCCCACTCACCCAGCTAGTAGAAACCCATGTACATAATTTGAACAGTATCACACAAGTCAACATGCCCGGTATCACGGAGGTGGATAGGCATAGAGCATTGATTTGCCATAATTTGTGATGCCACTTCAAATCCAGTGTCAATTCCCTGGGTGCAACTGTTGGAATATTCGGACATATGGTGTGTGGCCCCAATATGGATACTCAATTGCTGTCTTCCAAATCTGCGATGCATCCTGCATTCAGTCTTGCAACATCACCCACTGCAAACTCTGCTATTGGTATCCTTGCAACATCCCCCGCATTCTATTCTGCAATGCCCATTCTACCCCATCTTTCAATGTCAACATCTCAGATGAATAATGCCTCTGGCTTTGGTCCTTTTGATATGCATGGAGGAACTTTTACAAGGCTTCTCACTTCTGATGACCTATCCGGTTGGTCGGGTTGTAGGGGCTTAGAGTGGAGTGATCCCTTTGCATCTCTGTCTAACCAAGCAGCAGCAGGATCTCAATTTGGGATGAATCTGTGAGACTACTCCCAAGTTGCTCCTCCCACCTCGCTCTGTGATGATTCACAGTTGGGTGCTTCAACTATGTCAATGACATACACCAGATTCGATGGTTTCAACTTTAGCCAGTATGGAACACTTGGAATGAGTAGCTTCGACCAGAGTTGTGATCCGCTTGTGCCGAATGTGTCCAATCTTGGTGATCAGGTTCGTAGTCCAAACTACTCCAACTCTACATCTTCGAGTCCGGCAAAGGCTCTACTCAACTCTCAGGTGCCCTCTCTGGTTCCGCCAACCCCACCTGCTGCATCTTCTCCCCCATCTGCACTTTCACCTGAGTCTCGGGTATCCTTACCGGTCTTGCCAGCTCCCGCGATTGCATTCCCTCCTTCCGTGTCACCAAATCCACCCTCGGATATTATTGCGCCTCTTCTCCTAGCAATTCCTCCCACCCAGCAAGATGTGACCAATCAGCCTGTTCACCAAAATGCCACAACGGGGAGCACAGATTTGATCTCTCTTGGACGAGTAAAGAGAAAGGTGATTCCATCCCAGCATGCCTTGCGAGACAACGCCATCGGCAAAGAGAATCACGCCCCTCCCCTTGCTATTGAGGTAGCAAAGAAGTCGAAAGGCGATAGGAAACGGATGCTTGCAGAAGACAATAGTGAAAACAACAATGTTCCACGAAAGTGCGTGTCCGTGTCTTGACCATAGCACTTACTCACTGCGTATCTAGAAACCGCAAGGTCAGCTAGGACTAATAGACTAGTCAATCGCCGCTGCGCCCCATTTCCACGACACAACATATACCATGTCTTCAATATGTATGTACGATAATTTATCTAGATCACGTACTGTCTTGCATTGGTACACGTGCTAAAAATTGTTCAGCACAATGAGAGAGTGATGAGCATCTTGCAAACACGGTGTGCAGGGAAGCGTCAACGGCATCCGGAGGTGTCGATGAACTACAGAGGACGAACAACGTGTCAGAACTGGCGCATGAACGGTAGACATGAATACTCACTTAATAGCGACCCCGTCGACGGCATTCAGGGCGGTGGCTGCCTTCGGTGTTAGGTGTCAATGAAGGCTACAGAGGACGAGCGTATCAGAACGGGCGCATGAACAGGTAGGCATGAACACTCACCTAATAGCGGCCCCGTCGACAGCATCTGGGGTACTGCCTTGTTCCACAGAGTGCCTCAGCAACACCTAAACGTGATGTGGAAATTGTCAAGAAGGTACCGCGGCCTAGGTACGGACCGAATTCTGCCACCCGTTTGCCGTGATCTCTTTAAGCTCCCTGTAGACACGTCCACGTGCACCTCTACGTCGGTTGGAAACCTGGCTGCGATGATACTGGCGATGATACTGGGTTCATAATGCGTCTTAGTGCGCTCGTGGCTCGGACCTGAGACGCGTCAAATCCAAACAGGCACTCCGGGGATGTGCGGTGACCTCGACGCAGCCCGGTGGTGGTGGCCTCTGGCGTTAAGTGTCGATGAGGGCTACACAGGACAAACGCGTCAGAATGGGCGCATGAACAGATAGACAAGAATACTCACCTAATAGCGGCCCAGAGAACCGGCAGCCGAAGCAGACGCCTCAAGACATTCGCAGCGCGTAAGAAAGCCTGGAATGCGCTGCCAGCTCACCTCAGAGAGGACCAAGGAACAGACAATCTGCAAGATGAAACGAAGGTGTCAAAAGTATAGACACATCGAGGGCGTAGGGAGATAGCTGAGGAGGTTATAGAATGTGTCAGATTGAACAGATGAACAGTTGACCAGAAGCCGAAGAACTCACCCAGGAGGCTGTAGAGTAAGCCATATGTCCCGGGGGGCGGAATGGTCGCACTAGGCAACTACCACGGGTCCCAGAGCCGCCCAGAATCCACGGAAACTTGCGCGTCGATGTAACGAATACACCAAGTCGAGCTATAAGTCCAGGAGGGCGAGTCCAGATGCGAGAGGTGTCGGACGACGTTGAGGGATAGCATTGGAGCAATCAGGATGATAAGCCCCGGCTTGAGCCCTACCAAGGGCCGACGGAACACTACAAGCGCGGTGCGTATTGGATAGGGAAATAGGATGAGGATGGAGCATATTGCACTTACTATCAAATAAGAACATTCAGCGAGTGTCGAATGGGGGAGAAGTAGGTAACGAATGTCTTGCAAACACGGAGTATAGTGCTGCATGTATCAGATAGGGACATTGAACGGGAACGAAGTGTATTGCACATACCAGAAAACGTTGAGTTAGGGAACAATAGGCAAAGAATGTTATGCAGATACGGTGTGTCTTGCAGGATGCTGAACGGCCAGAACGAAGATATGTCGGATGGAGGGTCTATTGCAAGTGTGTCGGATATGGATCACGATATCGAGTGGCGAGGAAGGTTTTGCATGTATCGGACACTGCGACGAAGTGTATTGCATGATGTCGAATGGGGAACATAGTGTCTTGCAACACGATATGGTATCGCATGCGTCAAAGAGATCAGCAGCAGGGAAGCAATACATACCAGATATTAAATGTCTTGCAATCTCAGCGTGTATTACTAATCCCAGCCGGGCGGTGCCGAGCCGTGGGAACGAGGTCACCGCGCGTCAACGCGGTGGCCACCAGGGGCCGGATACATGTACGGTACATATTGGGATCGGAAATCCTGCAAAACTGCAACTATGATAACTACCACAAATGCCTGCAAGTTTCTTTCACTACAGCCTGCGACCGTGGCGCGCTTCGCCACCTCCTTTGACAATCACACCTGGCGCGCTTCATCTTCGTCGGCACCGACGCACACGCTTCATCGACGCGACCGCGGGTAGCGTTCTTGTCGGTGACATGCCGCCGGTACGACGCGGACCACTGCGATTCGTCGCACCGTGGGTACGTTATCATGTCCCCGATCATACTTGACGTGAGCACACAACCAATAGTCGTCGGGTCGAAGTGATGATTTCTTTACCGACCAGGCTAGGGGCTGCGGGGCTCAGAGTGCTCGACGGAGCCAACAGGTTTTACGCAGACACTCGTGACCTCGTCCTGTTTGTTGTCTTGTGATCATTGACTATGAAAACGGTCCGAGGATGGAGGACGTACATATGGCGTGAATATAAGGTATGGCAGAACTCCATGTATATAGGACGTACGCGTTGTCGACGGCTGTCGTGGATTACTTTCATTGTAGTCGCGCTCACACCCGTGATAAGACAACCAATCGAAAACTCATCCGCGCACGCATAGGCACATCTCAGCGCGTTGGGGTTTCTGCACCTTGATGCGAATGGATTTTCCGTGGTATCGATTATACACCACACATGCTAAAACGCACTCTCAAGCCCGGCCTTGCTCACCCTCCGCATGGGTTGAAGCGTATTTTCATTGACCGGCGCCCTGCGCATGTGCCGATAACGCCCCTCTTTATCCTTGATCTCCATGTCTTGTCCCATCGCCACCTCTCCTGTCTCCTCCGGGTCCTGTACCAAAAACATCGGTGGTAAACTCTCCCGTGCGTGCCCCGGCCGTCGACTCTGCGCTGCGTATGCGTAGTTCGTCTGTGGATCCCCCGCCCCGTCTCCTGGAATTGGGTTGACCGGTACCACGCCCACCGATTTTCCACCGAGTTCTTGTTCCTCAAACGTCATGAGCTCAGAGACGAAGCCGATGTTGGGAGAGATGCCCTTGCGGCGCTCAAGGACAAAGGCATAGGCACGTGAGAGCGTCCAGTGATTCGCATGAATGAGGTAGGCCATCACAGCGGTGACCGAGCGCGACTTGCCCGCTTTGCAATGCACGTAGGTGCCCGCTTTGAACAGGCTTGCTTCATCTTTGCAAAAGAAGGGTCAAAAATACGGATTGAGGGAACGACGACTCCAATTTCAATGGGAAAAGGTAGGGAAGGAGACGTAAAGAAGGACGTCCTACCTAGCATCTCACAAGCCTCCTTCAGCCCCCTCGTGATTTGGTCCTCTTCCACCGTGTCCCTCATCGGGATCCTCACATACCGCTCAAAAGTTTCCTTCAGATTGAGCCCATGATCGTCATCACATTCTGCTGCGATATTTAGTATCCTTTTGATCCCCAGTGACTTGAGCTCCCGTACGTGCTCTGGTGACGTTAGCTCGGGTCCGAGGTACAAGAAATTTGGAAGGATCATCGACACGGTGAAAACTGGGAACTCGCTCTCTGTCGCGATTGTTTGGGAACTATCTGGTCGTGCCGTGCTTGGTGATGGGGTGGGAATAAACAGTGGCGTATCAGGTGTACGAGGTGGCGTCGGACGCGCGAATCGGGGAGACGGGGGAGGAAGTAGCTCTGCAGGGCTGGATGTCCAGCGTGGCGACATTACAGGGGTCGTATGATTCGAATGCAGGAGATTAAGGTGTGAAGGCGACTGTGGCGGAAGATAAAGCGTGTTGCCATTAGGGCTTCCTGGCATATGGGAGGGAGTGATGGGGAGGGTTGCGGAGCGCGTGGGAGCAGTGCGAATTTGAAGACGAGGAAGGGAACCCTGTTGATCGCCATTTCCGTTTGTGACTATACGGGTGAGATTGGGTGCACTGGGTCGTCGTGGGGCAGCTGGGCGACGGAAGGAGAGTTGTGAAGGTGGAGGGGAGCCTTCAGAGTCATCTAGGTGGTCTGGGGATGGTGGAGACAGGAGGGGTAATGGGGACGGCAAGGCCTGATCGATTTCAAAATGAGATTTTGTTGGACCAGAGGTATTTAGTTGGAAGAGACCCATGCTCTTTGCGCTCTTCAGGGAGGGCTCTGGATTGTCGGGATCTGGAGGATGGAGGGACTGGGTTATGAGGTGGTTTTTAAGGATCGGATGGGACTGTGCAGCTGCTATGCCGCCTCGCAAGTAGTGTACGCGACGTTGACCGAGGAAAGCGGAAATAACGGAGAGGAGAGCCCAAGCAGTGACCTGAAGGTTGCCAATTTCGGAGTCGTCTGTTTCCTCGCCATGGACGATGACGACATTGCCATCCCAGGAAGGAGATGAGGGCAGCGCGTCCCAGCGGTGCTTGTCTTGGTCTGAGGTGATGAACTGGCGAAGGGCAGCGAGGGACTGGAAGCCGTTTCCAGGCTTGCGGCAGCGCTTGAGGATGAGAGAGGGGATGGCAATGTTGACGCTATCGATAAAGTGGGAAGCGTGGTAGGCAGCAAGGGGTCGCGTGTCGAGGACGACAGGGTGCTTTGACGCGAGGAGATGGTCGGAAAGGACGTGGGGAGGCCATGCGGACGCGGGGGCGGGGCGGTCGGGGGCGTCGGTGGGGAAGCGGGGGTCGTGGGGGGTGTAGTAGGCGGGGGACGGGGACTGCGGGGACGGTTTTGGAGCGGAGAGCTTTGGGAGGGCGGAGAAGGAGCGGATGGGGCGGAGACGAAGGTTGTTCTGCACACTGGCGCGTAGCTTTGCGAGGTCGGCGAGGGCGCGAACGAGATCGTCGGCGTCGGGGGCGCCGTCGATGGGGAGGTCGAGGTCGTGCACGGGTGAGAGAGTCGCGAACTCGTCGTCGTCATCGTCGGTGTCGGGGAACATGACGGGTGGTGATTTAACGCGTTGGGAGGGCATCGAGGACGAGGACGAGGTTGGGGGGGTCATTTCATTTTTAGAGGGGGGGTCATGGGTAAAATTGAAACTCCACCCCCTGGGGCGGTCTCATCCGTGCACGTCGACGACCAACTGTCCTGACAATAATGTCCTACAAACCCGCTGCGTTTCGGTCCCAGCCAGACCAGACAGAGTTCAAATATCGCTCCCAAGTAATCCATCTCCAGGATTGCTTCCCTGACTACTCCGTCGAGGGCACGTCCTTCCCCTCCTCAGACACCCCCCTCCTTGCTCACCCTCCCCCCAGACCTCCAGTCCCTCCTCCTCGAGGTCTCCGGCGACGTACAACTTGCCGCACAGCGAATCAGTGAAGGTCCGTCTCCTGCTTGCTTTTTTTTCATCCTCGTCCATCCAACGCTATCTCAGGTCATGTCCAGCAATGGGGTTCCGTAAAAAGTAAAAAAGACAAAAAAAACCCCACAGCCTCGCACCCAAGCCCAAAGGATCACCCCACTCCTCGCGATCGCATCGACCCCCGCAGCGGCCGCGGAGGTCGAGGTGGTCGTGGTGGTTCGACAAGAGGTGCCCGCGGTCGCGGCTCAGCACGAGGTGGGCCCGGGGTAAACGGCCACGCCTCGCGCTCCTCGTATCCCGGAAAACCCTCTTCGCCTGCGCCGGATTCCTCGGACAAACCCTCGGTCGAAGACTTCTCCGACGCAGCCCATCCCGACAAGCCTGATACGTCAAATGGCATCCCTCCAGCCTTGCACGACTCTCTTCCCGACTCCAATATCCCCGCGGATCTTTCTGCTCCCGATACCGCCCTTTCCGCACTCCCTTCTTCAACCCCCTCCTCCTGGGGCACCGGCCCTTGGGGCGCACAAGACTACCCTACATCACCTCCTGCCGCACCGGCCCCTCCAATAACCACAGCTCCAAGGGCCGCGAAGCTCCCAGCGACTTCCAAACTTTCTTGGGCTCAAATTGCACGGTATGATCCTCCCTCTTCTTCTTTGCCCATTCCCCTCTCATGCTCTTTGTAGACCACAAGAAAAACCCACCGTTGCACCACTACCACCTGTAGCACCACGTGCTCCACCTTCTGTACCTGAACCAGCTGAACCAGCTCCCACTCTGCTCCCTAACGGCGATTCCGATGCGATAGACGATGGTTGGGAGGATCCGACAACAGTACAGCCACCTACTTGGGATGACGAACCGCAGGTCAAACCTCCTCCCGAAGATGCTTGGTCCTCCCCTGTGCAAACACAACCAGATGTCGAGGATGAAACTCTCGCTCCTCCCCCCCCAGAGGAACCCGCTCCCGAGATTCCTGTACCAATGCTTTCGGAGCCAGTCTCGACTCCTCAACAACCCGTAGAGGAACCAGTTGCTGCCCCATCACCATCCAAGTCCATAGTGTCTGTGCCTCCTCGGCCATCAACTGCTTCACATCGCAACGTGAACAAGCACAAGGCAACCGATCAAGCGGTCGTCATGCCCACTTCGAGCTTCAACCCAGGACTCGAGAAAGTTGGCATGCAATTTGGTAGTCTGAGTCTTGGTGGCGACGTGATCGAACCATCCCCGTGTGTATCTTTCGCATTGATTCGGCGCTCCGGCTAACCTGTGACCGCAGGATTGAACCCTCACCAGCCTCCGAGCCGACCGTTATCAAGGCGAAGCAGTCGCCCCAGCAACTCATTCAACCTTTGCCGCAGGCACAAGCACCTCAAGAGTCACCCATAGCCACTTCCCCTGTTCAGTCTACCGGCGCGCCATCTCAGATTGTACCACAACAGCAGCCCGCACCTCCCGTACCCGTACCCGTACCTGCCGCACCTGTTGCCGTTCCTCAACCTCAACCTCTGACATCCAGCGTGTCACACGCCTCGATATCTTCCTCTGTCAGCCAGTCAATAGTATCCGCGCCATTCTCTCAACAACCTCAGGCGTCTTTCCACCCTTCCCTTTCCCAACACCAACAGCAACAGGCACCGTTGACCCAACATCAAGTACCATATACCCACCATAGCCTCCCTAGCCACCTCGAAGCTACCCAGAATCCACCCCAGCAAACTCAACACGCAGTGCAGGCCTCGCAGCCTCAAGCGTCTACGGCTCACTCGACATACTTTAGGCAGCCAGAGGTGCCTTACTTCCACACTCCCACTCCGCCCGCTGGACAGGGACAAGATTACAACATATTTGGTCAGATTGGTCAACAACATCCTTCTCAGGCATCACACTTGGGCGGGTTTGCTAACAATGATTATGGATACGGTGATAATCAAAGGGTATGTCTGCTCGTTAGTTTTCAGGCACGTGACTAAAAATGATGTAGGGCTTTTATGACTCGTATGCTCAATCACCTGCTTTCGGGGGAAGTCGCAATATCTTAGGTCATGATGATGTCAAAGGTCTTCCCGCGTCCCAGCAACTTCCAGGTAACACTGTCCTCCCGCCATCCAACGCCCAGTCTTCGCAATTACCTCAAGGTAGTGCACAACCGCAACCATCTGGTGGCCAAGGCCCTCAACAAAGCTATGCTCCTCCCGTCCCCTATTACTACCCTTACCCACAGAACCAGTACTACGGTACGCCGTACAATTCGGGATATGGTGTCCCCCAGCCGTTCGTCAAGTATCCTACCATGTTCCAACCTGGTCCTCCTGCTCAGGGTGCCGCGCCGTCTCCAGGAGGCAAGCAAGGTCCTGGTACAGTCCAGTCGCAATCGGATCATTACGGGCGGGGGCTCTACGGTCAACAACATCAGCTCCCCACCTCGGGGTACGATGATCTTGGGTACCAACACCATGCACCGCAACACAACCATGCCCCTGCGGTGAACAATCTCACGTCGAACGAGTACAGCAAGCATCCTCAGCTGTACGGTGGACAAGCCATGCAAAACTTCATGGGTCTCAGTCAGGGCAATGCGGCTGCGTCTGGGCCTTCGCTCGCTCAGCGTGCTGGTGGTGGTACGTCTCCCGAGGCGGCATACAAACCTTACTCTCAAAACGTTGGCGTGAAAGATGGCGCTGCAGGTGTCGGTCAAGGTGTCGGTCAACCCCAGTCTGGGCGTGGCGTTCAGCAAGCGCACAACCAAGGCGGTTTTTACGGGGGCAATCGCTTTGGCTCGAGCGCTGGTGCTACCGGACCCCAGGCTCAGCAAGGGCAACAAGCGACGCAAGGTCCTCAAGGCCACGTAGGGTATCCACAGAACAACTCGGACGCCAACTTTTACCAGTACCAACCGAGGCAACATCAGGGCTACTGGCAGTAACTAAGTAGAAAAGGAACGGTTTTCGGCTGACTTGTTTCTGGTGTATCGTGTCGGGCGTTGTGATCAGTTTACGTTTCTGCCTTGTCCAGTACTCTGTTTTTTGTTTCCTCACTTGTACTTTCCTTTCTCTTACCGCTCAACCTCCCTCGTTTCCTTTTGCTTCAGTTGTTTGATATCATGGTTGTCACAGTTCCCCGAAGCACTCCCTTGCAATGTACCTCCCAGCAACAATGTCTCTAACAGGCAACTCCCCTTGATACCTCACATCCTGAAGGCGTCGATAAGATTGTTGACGTGACGGGGTCGGCAAATGTTTGACATACGCATCTGCAGTACATAAAAAGCGACGATAGTGAAGTAGAAGAAAGAAAAAAAGGTACGACGCCCCGTCCCACCAGGGGCGTATGCGCACCCCTTTTATTTTGCATGCATCGTATTTTATCGCAGACGGCTGTCGGAAAAAGAGCGTCTCGATAAAAAAAAAGGAAACCATTTGGGAAACCGAATACGCACCGCGCTTCACGCTCGCTCTCGAGCAGCGCGAGAATGTCCTCTTCCCGAACGGGACCCTTGACGTTCCGGATGATCGTACGCGTCGTGTCGTCCATGAACTCGACGCGCACTTGGGTGACGCCACCTCGCGATCCGGTGCGTCCGAGGACCTGTATAACGTCGATCGCGACCGTCAACGTGGAGACGACGAGAGAAGAAAGAAACGATGGAGACCTTGATCACTTTGGCGAGCTTGACGGGTGCTTTCGACGAATCCTGGCAGAGGGTGAGGAGACGGACGACGGTGAGTTGGTGTGGACGTACCATTGTGGTGGGTGAGGCGAGGATGGAAATCGCAGAAGCGGTGTGTGGATGGTATGGCTTGCGAAAATAAGATTAAGGTTTGAAATATACACAAAACTCCGTCGGCAGTGTCCGATCGTGCCAGGCATAGCGACAGGCGTAAGATACACTGTCAGGTATCCTAACAAGGGGAAAGGCGACGAAAAAGAAACTATCAATATCAATATCCAAAGTATACTTGGCTATAGTAATACATCCAATCGTAAAATATACTGAAGAGAGAACGGAAACAGAAAACAATCGGATAGCACAAACCAAAATATAACATAACCTTGGCACAGATTTTTTATCCAAAGCCACATGGCAGGAACATACAATAGGCTCGTGAAGCAGCCAGGAATGTAGCTGGAAAATCAGTCTTCGAGCGTTACCGTTCGCCTCGGCGTACCTCCTCTCTGACGCGCACGAGACTCGGCAAACGCGCTCGGAGCGGCAAAAATAGCTTCCGCAAAGGCAAAGGCAACGACGACAGAGGCGGTCAGAATCCGCCACTGGGGTCCAATGACATCTATGCCTTGGACGGTGGCATCCAAAGCTTTGTACGGATACCCGCAATGGGCAGCGAGACGCACAATGGATGCCGTGAGGGAGTCAAAGGGAAGCACACGGGGGGTGCGCAGAGTGGCGGAGTTTGCTGGGTGGAACGAGATGATGAAGCCGACAACAGCAGGGATAAGTAGAGTAGGTGTCATCCAATGCAAGAGAACATTCCAAAACGCGGAAGTCTGGAACGTCACCAACGGAGGGTAGGGAATCGTGAGTTTCCACTCCCCCGTGCTAACAATCCGGACCTAGAGTAAAATCCATATTAATCATGCGACGGCTGCAGAGGTATTCATACCACGAAATTTTTCCACGGAATAACTCGATACAAAACATAGATGAGCTCAAACAGAGCGGTTGTGAACGAAATGTTGAAGGAGTTCGACAGTGTCTGACACGAATCAGTGATGCCAACGCATAGCCAGTATGTACATACAGATCTCGAAGCTAACAAACACTCGCGGGCTTGTTGTTCGGCGCCCGTCTGTATCGTTTTGAGCGTGGTGTCAGCAAGGTCGAGTGAGGGTCGCTGAATGTTGCGCAGAATGCTGCGTGGAGTGGACGTGAACAAAATACTGCGGTCCTTCACCGGGGTGATTGCGGGAGGTGCACTTGGGGTCCCTTCTCCAGGGGGCGAGATAGGAGCGTTCTTAAGCATCATGGACACCTCCTGAGCTTCTGGTGCGGGTGTGATTTCGGAGGCGATATTCCGATTCGCTGAACGAGTGGAAGGCGGTGTGCCCATCCTCTTTTCTGATATCACTTCTGGCGATCCCGAGGAAGGCGATGAGGCATGATTTCTATCGGGGATCAGCCAAACGGCAACGAGCATGAGGAGCGACGTACACGTGCTTCCTAGGACGCCTACTGATATAAAGACCCGAAAAGGTAGGGTTGTCCTCCAACCAAGCTTGATTTTCGTCCAGACGTTTTCGGATGCGATGGTGTATTTCTTCTCTGGTTCCAGCATCACTGATCTGGAGAGCCACGGCTATTTCCTTGAGTTCCGCCTTCTTTTTTGTCTGGAGGGAGCCAGAGTACATGGCTATCTTCATCATGTTTGTCAGTGCAACCGGCGAGATGAGTGTGACAATCAGGGATGGGATTAAGGTCAATACGTGCTTAAGAAGTCGATCAACAATCGCGTGGAACGTAGCACGTGACATACGCATGCTCAACAGGGACCCCACGAAATCAGTGCCCGGGGTCCTTAGCGAACGCCCACTATCAGACTACCTGGGAAATACGCTATGTATAGACATCACCGAAACTCAAATTTTTTTATCAAGCTATAGATTTGGGTTACATGTCGAGAAATAAACGAAATGAGATGAAATATTCCACCGTGTCTGATAAAGATCTTTTACCCCTTTATAAAGGTCTTCGTCTGTGCGAATCATACAAATTTGCCTACAGTTACCTAATATGAAAGTATGCCTAGTGAACATTGGCGCTTCCCACACGCTGTGTCAAAGTCTACGCCTCATATTTAATGGCGAGGCCCCTTACACCAGTGTTCCCAGCTATTCTGAATTAACGCCAGCCTTGACCCTAGTTGCACAGCAAATGAATTATGTATGTCGAGTTAATGTTCTCGTGATATCGCTCAGCTTGCCCATTTTGCCACACACAGGTATGCACTCCTAAAATGTATATTCGTGCCACCAATGGTTCCTATTCATATCAGTGCTTCTGACTATTCTAAATTGACGTCAGGCTTGGTCTCAGTCACCTTGTAAGTGAATTATGCATCCCAGCCAATGTTCTCGTGACATCGCTCCGCTGGCCCAGTCCACCACAAACTGGTACAGTATATGCTCGAAAATGTCTATTTGTGAGAACCTTCGCCGAGCTCCGAAATCATGCCACTGATCATTCCCACACATTAATGTTCCTAGCTATTCTGAATCAATGCCAGGCTTGATTCCAGTCATGTCACCAGCAGATTATCTACGTCAATCTGATGACCTTGTTACATTTCTTAGTTTACACACTCCATCGCAGATAGCTACGCGCTCCCAAAATATCCGTTTGTACTAGCGTTCCATCATGTACTTGAACCTGTCATTGATTGTTCTTTTTCTGCATACTTCCCTGCATTCCCTATCTGCCGTATTTCTCCTTTTCTCTCAGATCATGTACATGTACCCTACCTAATGCAAGACCAATAAAAGAATGTGTTCACAGTGGAAATATGTATAAAAATGACTTGTGTTTGGAGGGGCACGCACACACTTGAGTATGCTGCAGATATATCTTAACGATACTGATTGCAAATGCACAATAATATGGTGATGGTATGAAAATAGATAAATAAAATCTACGGATCAGTAGTCTATACATGCTTGCCGCTGCAGCGTTCACATTGATTATGGTCGAGCAAATGGAACAATTTTGTGTTAATGATCATATCAGCGGCTAATACATGTATGATACAACGTGAGTCGAACAGATAGAAACTGAATGTACACCATACGCAACGCAACTACAAATACACTACTACCGTATCTCAGACTTCGAAGCATTTTTCTGGGCTTATATCATAGAAATCGCCACAGATAAGTTTGCACTTGCTTGTGGATGAAGAGTGGAAGTATGGTGATAGCCAAATATTGAACTAGTGAAAACGATGAATGCCAGTAAAATATCCATCAAATCTCGCTTACTGGTTCCACCAGAGCAGGAGTTCTTCGATCTCTCGAGTCTTCGCTTGTGATTGTGGACACTCAAACCAGTCAACTATATTATTATAGAAAACTTCGTAGTCGAAGTTATCATCCTTGAGATCCCACGAGATGCTGCTGGACAGTGCAAAACGAAGCTACGATGAAAATTAGCATTACTGTAAAGTGAAAACAATCTTCATACCTGTACAGCGATATATGCAATCGCACGTGGCTGAACTGACCGCATCTTTAAGAGCCCTGTGATGTCGCACCGTGTATGGACACCACGTGCAGTCTTGCAAGCCTTGCTTGGGCGAGGCTCGTCATCAACATCCTCTGCACTGGGTGGTGAGTCCTCACAGGCAGAACTTGGCGATGTAAAGATACACCGAAATGCCTGAAAAAATCTTTTATTATGCTATGACAGTCATGATAGATTCCCATACCCTCACAAGAAATTCTCCCTTGAATAAACCTTTTGATGGGCGTGCCGGATCATAATGGCCTTTTGGATACAAAAATGCTGGCCACATGTAAGCAGTGACAGGATAGCGGGGATGGTATTCCCTGATGGCATCACGAATACTAAGAGATAGTTCAGATCAGTAGTGGGGGAGCGAAGATGGTAAACTTGAACATACGCAGTGTCAAATCAATCATAGTCGACTGGGCAGATGAGCCTGCCAGTGATATCGTGATGGAACCCTCTCCCTCGTTTATCTCCGAGAATAAAAAGAGGGGTGGGATGGGGCCTTTGTTCGTTGAGCCAAGTAGCGACCGCAGATTTCAGATTATTTGAATCGTCTCCACGGGTGCTATCTGCACCTTTCTTCAGCTGGATTTGTGTGAGACTCCGTCATCGAGAAATAGCTGTTACTGTATGAAAGACTCACATCCTGACACACTACAGATAGTTGATATCCCTGTGTGGCGGACTTCATTAGTCCATCAATTGACGGACACCACTGGACAAGCTTCTTGTATGCACGAAACGTGCGCTCTTCCCTGTTGTACATAAATCAGTAGAGTACAATACAAAGAAAAAAACATGCCCCGTACACAACAGATGAGGTGATCGCTTCAATGTTAGTGTGGGAATCTTCTGACACCATGACACGTCGGTCATATTCTGCGATCAGATCGGTAATAGGGTCTGCAAGGCTCACAAGCCTGCGAATGACCCGGCCTTCGCGCACATAGGAATGAACCCTATAGAGAACCAAACGTCAGATAAGGACGTATTCCAACATATGACTTACGGTGCCTTTGTTATTTGATTGACAAGCTTCACATTCTCTTCCTCGAGTGAAGCGATGCGCCTTCTCAAGGAAGCCAAGGTTTCAGGCGGTGGGCTCAAAGACATGTGGGTGAATTGGGCATGTATTTCGAATGATCAAAGTAACTCTTTAAGTTTTTTGTGATTATGATCCGGACTCCGATTAAATGCCTTCTGAAAGCGATGGCGCAGCGAACGCCTCAGGCAAGGTAGAATATGTCCGATTAACTGGGCCGGTACTTACCTACTAATTTTGTCCTAGCTGGCCCGGATCTGTTGTGCAAACATATTCCCATATAGCAGATATGTTATGTCATCTTTTCCATCCTTGCCTGAGGTGGAACCTATTCAAGATCAGCATATGACCCAGATCTAAGTCAATCATTAGGTTTGCTAATATCCCCAGTAAGATGATAAAGACAAAAGAAGGGGAGCAAGGGTTTTTTATATAACATGATCGCTTAATGAGTCTTTGCAAACTAAGTGAATTGTGATTGGAGAACACACAATGAAAAAGGGAATTCAAGTGTAACATAATCGAGCATCGATCCAATATGGTAGCCAAAAGGGCGCACACTGTACTCGCTTAAGACTGCACCAACTTTCTGCTGGGTTGGGTTGTGGGTGAGTCACACTTGGCAGGGCTATACCACATAGGATTTCTAAATTCAATGGGCAGAATTTTTAGGCATACATGATTTTGGTGATTTATAAGACGGAAATTCTATATTGGTGTGTGATCTCATCATAACTCATCATAACAACCCTCAGTTAACCTGATCATTCACCCCCTAAAATAAATTAATCCTCATTGCAAACTTGTGATCAACTCCAACACCCTTTTTATTTATTAAAAAAGCATACAGGATCCCATGCCTGCTGTAGATGACATTCTGTGTACATGGCCTTGTTTATAAATGAAAGAGATCGAATAGATCGCCAACTTATCTGCACACAGTGTAATCCAGATTCAAGCATTCCTCATGGAAACCGTAAGTGAGTTTGAGTTTACGACAACAGATTGATCTGAAAGAGTTTACTGCGGGCTGACTCGTCTCTCGTGATCAGTGACCAGAATAATGGCTACCCTGATTATGGTCTACTCACATCTAGATCACAACTGGTAGGCACTACATGCCTTCACCCACACTCAAGTGCTTCAGATACAGCAGCATTACAAGGCGGTGTCTAAAGATGCTAAGTGAACTTCAAGTTGAAATTAGCTATGTCACTTGCATCACGATCAAGAGACCCAACATGATGAAATAAAACTTTATGTAATATTGACAGGCTTACTCAGACTGCGCTGCTCTCATGACGAACAGGACATGGTTCTGTGGTGTTCTATACTGGCTGACAAAGAAAAAATGGAGGGAACTAACCTGCTCCAAAGCTTGGCTAAAAAAGTTGTGGGGCATATGAGTATGATCACTCAGGGCATATACAAATGATTCGTTTTTGACTGACATGGAGTTATTAGTTGCACTCAGTGCGGCATTTGCAATATTTAGCACCATCTTGTGATGAACAGCCAGGTTCAATGGGACATGCCAGTTCTTTGGAATTCTATACTGATCGACGAAGAAAAAGGGGAAAATGGAGACCTAACCTGCTCCAAAGCTTGACTAAATAAGGTGCATTCCATACTGGTCAACAAAGAAAAAAGGGGAACAGGGACCTAGTCTACTCCACAGCTCGACTCAATAAGTTGTGGGGTATATGGGTATGACTCAGGTCATATACAAATGATTTGTTTTTGACTGGCATGGGATTATTAATAGTTGTGCACTCAGCATGGCATTTGCAACATTTGGCACTTTCACATTCAGTTTCGTTTTCCTATACAAGATAGTAAGTTGCTTTTGCGCCCTCAGCTTGTCCGACCCTGTATTTGCATATCTGTGCCATGGCCTGGTTGTCGTGCATACCAGCGTGAGCTCGCCCACCCAACCTGTTACTCTCGCCCACTTGTATCAGAGTCATAGCATGTACATTGAAGTCGTTGACTATGTTTACAGTAATACCATTTTTTACCTAGCTACAATGTAGTTGCCTAGAGGCCCGCTCCACCAGGACGTCTGAGCATCTCATAAGTGTAGTAAGCAACTTGAGAAACTAAATAACCACTCACACTCTCCAGTTTTGTCAATTTAAGGCAGCGTCTGAATGCCTTGTGTGCCTTGGCGATAAAGGAACGTTGGGTGGGGCAGGTACACTGTGGACATTGGGCAGTACCAATTCGCTCGGTGTAGGTCCCACAGGCCAAAGGGAATATGTACCACCAATGCGTATATCCTCAGTGATGTCGAAAATCAAATCATTGATTTGGTGCATCTTTAGTCCTTGGACCGTGCTTTGCAACTTTCCAGGCGGTGCAATATTGCGAAGCATAAGTAAGGTGTAATACGTTTCTATTGCAGTCATATTGCTTCGAATCCAATCGCTCTTTTGCAACCGGGTGAAGTGACTCTGCTGCAATTGGATTGCTAGCTGGTGGTAGGTTTGTGCTGTCCCCTAAAGCCAGTCTACATTAGATGCAACCTGCACATGTACATTGGTGCTTACCTCTGTGTGTGTTCCATCTGTGAGATAGGTTTCGCTCCATCTTTAAAGTCGAGATATCATACAAGATCCCATAGGTGCCTTCTGGTATGTTGAGAAGAGTGAGAAAATGGGGTAGGGGGATTATGGCCAGAAAGTCAGGCTGCAAAGCCATGGAAATCTATCACGGTTTCCTGCACCTAAGTCCTGGCTCAGTGAATAAATAGTACCTTGGTTCCATCTTTAGTAATTGCTGACCCTCCCTCCGAGGGAGGGTCATGGGGACTGCAGACGGGTCATTTGACGGTGACGGTGACATTAAGGATTGGCATGCGCACAAAGAGCGTCAATGTGTAAGTCCTTCAATAGCCTGAGTAACTTCAGTTGACTACCAAGTCTCCACGTCAGTCTGGGGCAGCCATGGATTCAGCTGGCTTGTCACAAAAGTCATTCCATCACGCTTTTCAATAGCCTCCAACTTGAAACGTGACTTTCCCTCCTTT
Organism: Austroboletus niveus; assembly: GCA_038090255.1. Classification (NCBI taxonomy): domain Eukaryota; kingdom Fungi; phylum Basidiomycota; class Agaricomycetes; order Boletales; family Boletaceae; genus Austroboletus; species Austroboletus niveus. The sequence goes on from JBBPMJ010000091.1 coordinate 27,097, forward strand.
TCTGATTCTGGTTCGGCCACGCTTGTCAGGAGTAACAGGTGATCATTGAGCACCCCAGATTTATACAGTTTGACATAAATTTTATATGTAATGTGTTGGTATGCAGACCACTTGGGAGTATCTTCACTCAACGGTATAGATGAGAAGTTCAGGTAGCAAAACTTTGGGTAACGTTAGAGTACAGCCAAAGGGCTCCTCATACTCTGGTACACCCTGTTGTTTGGCACTGAGTACGTGCCAGCCTTCAGGTAAATCGGGAGGATCAATGTCATAGATGGCTTGATGGCTTGTAGGCCTAGAGTTCCATAGAACAGAACAGGAGTGGTTCAAGTGTGACACAGCTTCTTGGAGAGTGGGCAATGACCTGCGGGATAAAAACTCTCATGAACAACTTGACGGTGGCAATTGGTGTGACAACAATACGGAGAGGGCAGGAGTGTGACAGCAAGGGTGATGAGGGTTGGGGTGACGGGAATGAGGAGAGGGCGACAACATGTAACAGTGAAAGCAAGAGCAAGGATGGCGGTGTGGGATGATGGCAAGGATTGGGGTGATGATGACAGGGAAAAGGCGAGATTGATAATGCGAGAGGGTGAGAGTATAACTGCGAGGCTTGACAGCAAGGATTGGGGCAATGGCGATGGCGAGAGGGTGAGAGCGACAATACATGACAGCGTTGAGTGACGGGAAGGATTAAGTGTGAGGGCGACAACGCGAGAAGGCAAGAGTGTTCGGATGGCGAGGTGACAAACGATGACAGCAAGAATGAGACGGCAGCGACGAAAATGAGAGAGACAGCGACAATGGTGAAGGATGATGAGAGTAAGGCCATGATCGCTGCTGTGAAGTGGGAGACAACATAGAATCTATGTTGGAGCAGATATCATGTACATTAGGTGGTTGCTCTGGAAGGGTGGTGAGCAACTCGAATCAAGTGGAAATGAAAACTGGGGTGCACATAAGAAAGGTGAGCCTGCCAGTGAGGAGGTGAATTTCTGGCAGCAGATACAGGGGAGCTAACTGGATCCGGTTCTGTGCGGAAGACATTGTGGCATTGATGGAAGCGGCGGCGAGGGGCGAGCATTCGGTCCGGGATGTGGATTCTTCGCCAAACTTGAAGATGCGCCAGACCGTGATCGTCATAGAGGTGCTAGAGATTCTCATCACCTGGAGAAGACGGTCTAGGGTTAGACATGAATGATGGGCTTGATCCAGTGGGGGTATTCTCAGTGGGGACAGCATGGACCACCAATGCGAGTTGCCAGTTAGTGTGGGCAGCAGAGGTGGAGGAAGACAATGACTATACTAGTCATGGTGAAACTATGACCAGCATCACATAGTAGTAGTGGCACAGTCCGAGTCTGCTCGCGTCGTGGTGCACAGCTGTTTTAGCACAGCCACCCATTAATTGCAACAAGAAAGCAGGAGGCTCCGGCCCGTCTGAGCTCACATGCAGTCGTTTTTGGCACATAGAGCACCTGACTGTCAGTGATGCATACCAATTAGAGAAAGTTTGCCAGTGAGATCAACGTTACTCTGGGAGTCTGGGCACGGAATGTAGGATACAAAAATGTATGTTTATTTCAAGTAATGCAACCATGTGTTCGAAGGAAATGTACAGCTCGTACATGCCAAAGATGCGAGCGCACTGGTCATTATGTAAATCAAACAAAGACTTGGAGCACTGTCACAGTGCTGAGAATACATGGTTACAATGGGAGGTCGGGGCCGGCAATAGTAGTGCTTGGGTTAACAGACATAGTAACTACCAGTGAGAAGTGTGAGGGCCTGGAGTATGTAAATATACACCATTGGTCTGGGTCTGTAAAGTTGAGATCAACATACCTTCAAGTTGTTGTTCTTCCTGCCAACAAACAACGAACTCCGCATACTCCCAAAAGCTATGGTTCAGATTCAAGTGATGATCAAGATATGTCGAACAAAAAACGACAATGCGATGATCGTCCACCCCATGTTGGGTGAGAGCATTCCATACCGACTCACAGCTTTGATACCCTATTCGCCAGAGTATGAGAACACATAGTCTTGATAGCTCCTCAACAACTGAACGAATGACTGTCACCTTGACACTGGCCAGATTTACATGAAATGAGAGATGGGTCAGCTGCTTTAAACCCTCAAGTCCAAGAGAGATACCGCGTGCTGTAACCCATGAGTTGATCAGATGCAACTGTTCTACACGGCACAACAACTCGATGTCGGACAGCTGCATATCAGCACGGTAAACCCCTGAGCCAATGTCTAACACAAGCCTCTTGAGACAACACAAATTATCAAGAGGTTCCAAAAGTGGATTTCAAGTCTGCACGTCACTGGCAGGTGAACTGACAATGATGACCAGACTAAGCAGTTCTATCTGATTGCACAACCGAAGAATCTTTGCTCCTTGTCGAGCATGAATTCGAGGGTGAAGGTGCAGTGCCTTGACCACTGTTTTCGCAAATTCTGGCCGATGGAAGAGAGAAGTGATAAACAGATGGGCCGTTTTGTGATCATTGATGTATATTGAATGATATAAAAGAGGGACCAGCCTATACTCGAAATGTAGGATTAGAACAACTGTGTGTACAAGTTAGCACTAGTACGCTACTTGCCAGTGGTGAACACGCTGTGCAACAAGCACGCAATTCCATGCATCTGAGGGACTTAAAGCTGCAACAAGCAGGAAAATCATCCTCTCAACCTCATCAGGAAGAGTAGAGCAGGTTGGAAGCATAATTTTAGAGGGAAACGCAGTGACTGAGTCAATTGGACTGGAAGGTAACTGTGAAAATGTACCAGATCCATGTGCAAGGGGCTTGCCCTCTTAATACCACCATACTGAATTGATTTCGACCCCGAAATCACATATATGTGCAGTCATGGTCAGTGACTCAGTGAAGATGTAAAAGAGCGGTCAGGAGGCCACAGATCAGGATCCGGTTCAGACAAGTGTGCGCAACTAGCATAAACTGATTACTTCATTGATCAGTACATAACTTACAAATTTGGTTACTGCCAAGGGCTCCACCGCAACCATATCAGCGGCGGTAGCAAGAATGTTGGGCCATGCTTCAGATCCAGATAAGTTAAGCTATCGCAGAAACACGGAACAGATCATCCTTACTGACGTTTTTACACATATTGTCCAACTCATTGCCTCGTCATGTAGTATTGAATAGTGGAGTCGGAGGATATTGTCAGATCAATCGCACTGATTTGAATTGTACATTATGTGATAAATGTATGGCTCGGGGGATACATACTCCCTGTGGGACCCAGATCGAGACAATGCCCCCGAGTTACTTGCATTAATCAACTCTTTGTACAAGCTCTAATTAATGGGATATGTTTGACAAATCTGTCTGAGGTTATGTACCCCTTGTTGTCATACAAAACCCACACTTCAATAACAGGCCACGATGTACAGGTCTTCGATCGGTAGCAAGATGAATTTGCATATACATCATTGGTGATGTGGGTTGTTGTGTGATCTTCAATGGCCATCGACTCTGCACCATGTCCAATTCCAGCCTGAGGTGGCGTGACCATCAGCTTGACGTGTAAAAAGACAGCTCTTGGACTAATTCCATAAGTTTTCAACTTATGGAGTGTACATCGCTTAGACGCTCTAAGCATGTCGAACCATCTGAGTACAAGGGGATGATGGCATCGTGCATCTGGGCAGTGAGAAATTTTTGACCTTGAGCTGGGTTGCTTTGAGTTGCACAGGACCCTCATCGTCACCTTTGTCGCCCGACTCAGCGTCTTCATCAATGTGCTTCTTCATCAATGTGCTTGCCCATTGACAAGTTGCCTGTGCGTTTTCAGGGTCACCAGGTGAAGATCCCTGGGACTGCTGACCTAATGGGACAGTAAGCTTTACATGTTTCATGTCAGAGAAGGAAAGCGATCCAGCATGTTTTTGGGAGTTCATGTCACGAAGCCAATAAGCTTGAAGTGGCTGCACTCATAAATGGGTACATGACAGTTGGCACATAAATGTGAAGCAAAGCATTGGCAAATAAATCGTACCTGATACCCCGCTGGTCTAGAACGTTCAACATGTGTGCATTACCTGCAATCAAATTTCGTCGACACATCTTCACGGCCTAATACATCGTGCATCTGTATGTTTGATATTCAAGCTTGAGCTGCACCACTTCGAACAGGGCAAAATCCTCGTTGTCATCTTTCAACTTGTCACCGGTCTTTGCACTTTCATCAGCCTTGCTCTCCGTCAACAAGTGCACTTCTTGTGTGGCCCTCCCTCGTATGAGTCGTACCGTCCACTTTGGTCTGGTTCTTCAAGTGCATCATATATTTCAACTAAAAGTTGGGGAAGAGCAATTATTAGATGGAGAAATACTTAGTAGTTGATGAACTTGGAGATGGGGTGGCAAATGGAAGTATGAATGGCCGGCCCTGATGAACCTGGGGACACTTACATAAACATCAGCAGCTCGAACTTCTACACTTAGGCTCACTCCAAAACTCGAAGGCTCGCGTACCCCACCATTTGATTATTGACTTGAATCATCATTATGTCCAAAGCTCAGATTCTTAAAACAAGTAACCGACATCCAGCTCTTTCCCGCAAGGTATCAAACTCAAATTCTGAACTTATTGAGCGCATGGCCCAATGGACTACAATGTATCTCAACAGGTGTGTTCCATCCTTCCACAGGGTTAATAAATGTGGGTTCATGGATATACTTTTCATTATTTAGCTTCGATAAACATGCAACGGCTATCAGAGGTGAAGACTGGGCCCAAATATCTGACGCTTACCACAAGGTTGTCCGCAGTGGCGTGTTTCCGTCGCAGCTCAGTGATAATGACATTATTGCCTTGGAGAAAATGCTGCATGCTCCAGCTTGCACCATATACGAGTATGTTGTCATCTCACATCCATTTGAAGGCGTAAACTGTTAATCATTATCAGCCACGTCTTGATATCACTTGTGGCACATACCCTATTGCTGTCACATCTTGATGCTATCGGAAATCTATCCCCTGGCGATGTCAATAAAGTAGATGCCAGAACTATCGAGTTAAGGTAAGTGACTGTGTCATTTGACAATGCTCGACATGAGGATACTGTTTGATGCAGGTCACAAATGAAGCCCTACACTGAGGGCCTGCGGTCTCTCAAGAGCCAATATAGCTCTTTGGTATCGCCTCAGTTACTCTCAGTATTCAAATGCCCCACCACTCCTGTCTTACTCCCACTGAATGAAACGCTCATCCATGAAATGCTGACCTCACCCAACACCCTTATCGGCAAAACATTTTTCTTTAATGATGCTGATCTCTACTACCACATCGTGGCCATTGAGTTGTCAATGGATGCACGCACATTCCGGCTTCAGTATAATAGTACTAGATGAGATGAGCTCTGTCAATCAGTGTTACATGCTAAATGTTCCAATAGCCACCCAGTGGACGACATCCCTGAAATCGAAATGAAGGGCATGTTGATGGGTAGTACCATGGTCAAGCTTTAAATCACCTTTTGTATATTCCATTTTCGTGATCTGTATCATACTCTGATCACTGTTTGACAACAGTAGTGTTGTGAGAGGGCTGTACCATACGATTTCCGCCTATCTTGAGCGTAGTAAATCCACTGAGCAATGAGTCACATCCATTCAAACCGCCTTCACTCGCCTCTTTTGAAACTGCTCCAAAACTTGCCACACGCATTGGTGTCTGCTGAGTTGGCATGAACGTCGCAAGGCTCATCGATCATCTGCGACCCTTTCTACTGGCATGTGACCAAATTTCCAACACCGATATCAGTATAGGCACCATCGGTGCTCATGGATGGTGGGCTACTCCAGACTGCACCACTGTGCTTCACCAGATCCATTTCCGCATTTCCTCGACCGATCTTCCATCTACGCCTTCTCCTATGCCCAAGACGCCACCCTGTCCTCCTCCCTGACACTGCTCCTGCTTCCACCATCCCTGCTATACTCCCTCGACATACCTCCATCCCTCTCTGGCTTCAGAACGATTGCTAGCGGTCATTCTCACTGTGACTGGTCCGAATCCCTTCCCTTCCTCCTCCCACAGCTCCACTACAACTACCATTCCGATAAATCCCAGTCCTACTGCCTCACCCCCCCCCCCCCCCCCCCCCCCCCCCCCCCCCCCCCCCCCCCCCCCCCCCCCTTTCCCCCCCCCTTCCCTTCCTCCCCCCCAAACTCCCCCACCCCTACCAATCCGAGAAACCCCAGCCCTACTGCCTCACCCCCCCCCCCCCCGACCTGTCCCCCACGCCCGCCCACCTCGATCCGCCCACCTACCTGAGCTCATCTGTCTCACACTGCTTCCCCAACGAGCTCGGACATCACCCAATCCATCTGTCATGCCTGTGCAAATAATTCCCATGCAGCTTCCTGCACATCCAAGCAGGAAGGATCTGGCCCCCATCCCTGCCAGAAGAAGCACACCTGCTGGATGTGCGAAAAGTCATTAGACAGAATCTCAATGCTCAGAAAGGTCCGCCCATCCTCGACGCTTTAAAGTAGATCGTGCTCACGTCTCCAACAGCCCTTGCTCATCCACACCGGGGGAAAAGATGAGCGTCCCTTCTGAATCCTGATTCATATCATGCTCCAGCATTCAAGTGCGACACGTGCAACCGTCACTTCGGTGTCACATCCAACCTGTGAAGGCTGGGACACCATCGACATAGCCTCGTGTGACCGTGACCATACAGCCATAGGTGTCACAGGCGACGAGTGTGCATGACGAAAGAGTGGTCAGATGCATCATAATAGGTGGTGGTTGGGGTCGCGTAACCATCACAAAGGTCACACAATCGACAGTGGAAACCACGTTGACAGCGTAGACACAAGATACGGAGGGAGGTAAATGCTGCGGTGCTGAGAACTAGCACTTGTTAGTAGTCGAAGATGATGCAAAACCATATCAACTGTACATGGAGAGCCTGAGAAAACTATTACTAGCCTCCAAGGTGACGGCTGCAGCAAGTTGCACCGTCTGGTGACCTTGCTTGCGACAGACTGTGACATTGAGGAACGAAAGAAGTAGACGTATATGTAAGTAGCAGGGGTTGATGTACAGACCGAGTAAACCAGAGGGAAGTTAAAGTTACAAGATATGGAGACTGAGAGCAAGTTAAATTTCATACAAAGAGATGAGTACATGAGAAGGAGACATAGTATGGAAGGAATTTTTGTTTCAAAAATTGTATGGTAAAGAAAGACATTGCAAAGCTGATGAGCGGGTGAGTGAAAGACATGATACAAAATATGGAAAACGCTCACAAGCGTGTACGTATCATTACGAGCGGCTCGAACCAGGTTGAGAGGACATAGGACGGGCCGACGAGGATTGTTCATCAATGTGAGGGCACTTTCGGACCCCGTCGAGGGTCCTTGCGCTTTGATATAGCAGATGGGCATTTTTTCAAGATTACGACTTGTTCAATTTCTGCTTGAAACGAGTGTGGTATTTCAACATGTTTGATGAACATATGGTTTGTTGTGAAAGTGACCTCGACCAACGTGTTTTCAAGTTCCGCTGCTAATTCACCCGGTTTGACGAATTCGTTGTTGACCTTGTAAACCCGTAGAGGGACGGCACAATGAGCGACTTGAACCGGTTTTAGAGAGCGTATGTTATATGTAGAAATAAAATTCGGTCACAGAACAATGAATTATATTTTGTACTATTTTTTTTTTCTTTTTTCTTTGGTTCGATTACAGGTCGCGAGCGAGTGCTCAGCGGGAATAGTAGGTGGAAAATTTTATTTGTAATCATTACGTCATTCTGAGTGCACCCAAACAGAACATGCAATTGACCTTACAAGCAAGGTGATTTGCCCCATCTTTGATGCAGCTGTCACGGTCTGCATGCAATGCTTCATAGCACTACTACTTGTGCTAAGTTTATCATCTTTTCCCTCATAATTCTATTGTTCTTCATCTGTTGTTCCGAGATGGACAGTGCTCGCTTCAAATGCGGAGCAGTATGCCCGCGGATGTTCGACTCAAACCGTGCCCTTCATCGGCACCATTGCAGTTGCCTGCTCTATCAACGCAAGTCTATCATGAAATCTGACCTGCGACGCAAACGGCTGCTGAGTGAAACAGTGCCTACACCAGCCAGTTCTAAACGAACAAGGCCTCGGCTGGACTATGTCAATGATGAAGCTATGGCCACAGGCTCTGAAGTAGCATAAGGAACATTTCTTTAGTAGCTCTTTTTAATGGCATGATAATGTTGATCAAAGCTCCAGCACTCCAGTTGATGTATCACCCCTATCTCTCGCTCCTGAGCCCGGTGTTAACAACATATCCACCCTGTCTTCTGCTCTACCATCCGTCACATCATCTTCTGTGAATCCTCAGGCTGAGGCTGTTTGAGTCAGCAAAGCTGCCGACCATATCCAGCAGTCATCACTGCTGAACATGGATCCAAGATCTGCTCTTGCTGATGATGCACCTGGCGCCTCAGGTCGCCCTGTCCGCTCAAGACATCTGCCACTGCGTTTCAGAGATGTGCTTCCAGAGCCATCTCTCCCTTCTACAACCAACCCAGATATGCAGGGCTCAGAGTTCACTTCCACACTGATACTGCTACCCTGTATCATTCTCCATGTATTCGACTCTTTCTGCACTTCTTTCAATATATTTGGGATTGCACAGGATTATCGTCACCGACCTTCATATGATCCTGATGCTACCCTGACAATTGATCAACTATCCAATACTGCGCCTGCTCAGCCACCTAGTGGCTTGTTAACCAAGATTTCCAACATCCTGACGCCCCCTCCTGCACCCCCTTGGCCATGGAAAAACATGGGGATCTGGCGACTTATGACATGGATGATAACCAGCAGCAGGCAGAAGTCCGAAGCTGAAGTCACTCGCCTCGTACACCAGGTTATTCTCTCAACGGACTTCAATTGCCAAGATTTCAATGGATTCAATGCCCATATGCAAATGAGGCATTTCAATAACTCAGAGAACATTCCTGATGAACATGGAGATAGCCTATGACAAGATGGTTGGAAAGAGTCATCAGTCGATATCTCTGTCCCCACACGAGAGCAGAATCCAGCAGAAAATGGCCAGAAATTTTCTGTCCCAGGACTATTCCATCGCCCTCTCATTGGTGTTATTCGTGCCGTATTCTCTGAAAAGGCCGCCATTGGGTTCCACCTCACACCATTTAAACGTATCTGGAGGTCAACTGGCACGGGTCAAGAACAGCATCTGTATGATGAACTATATACTTTGGATGCATGGATTAGCAAACATGACAACATACAGAAACAAAGATGGAATGATGGATATAACCTGGAATGTGTCATTTCGGGGCTGATGTTTTGGTCAGACGCAACACACCTTGCTCAGTTTGGCACTGCATCGGCTTGGCCAGTGTACCTCTTCTTCGGGAATCAGTCAAAGTATGTGCGAGCATCTCTGGAGTCTGGAGCATGTCATCCCATTGCATTTATTCCACCAGTAAGTCATAATATGAACTATGGTGTCATCATCGGATATTCACTCTGATACTTGTATGTTATATCAGCTACCAGAGACTGTAGTTCAATTCATATTCAGGATTGCCAAGAAAAGTGCAGTCCACGATATTCTGGCTCACTGCAAATGAGAACTATTTCATGCAGTATGGAGAGTTTTATTGGACGATGAATTCATTACAGCATATCAGGATGGCATTATCATAAAATGCCATGATGGCGTTTATTGGCAGGTGTTTCCTCACATTTTCACATACTCAGCAGACTACCCTGAGAAGTATGTGTTGCAACTACATTGAATTCACTTTGGCTTTACTCATCGTTCGTAGGGTGTTGTTGGCCACAATTCAAGACAAGGGGAACTGCCCCTGTCCGCGATGTCTCGTCCCCAAGACGGATTTTCCCCAACTTGGACTTCTGTCGGATATATCCCATCGGATTCTTCAGATACGAACATACCTTCGAGATAGGATTTCTGCTGCGCGTCCTGCAATATATTGCCTTGGCTCGCCGATCAAAGACAGAGTGCCAGAGGCACATCTTAAAGTTTGGTCCTTGGTACCTACTTTCGTAGGTGGATTTAGTTTGTGTCTTGTTTACCCTCAAATTTCATGCATAGAACACATTTGCTGATGCTCTTGGTTCGCTTGGATGTGATATATATTGCATACTTGTTGTTGACCTCCTCCATGAGTTTGAACTGGGAATTTTCAAGTCTGTCTTTATCCACCTCCTGCGGCTGCTGTATGCTATTGATCCTATGAGAGTCGCAACTCTTAATGATCGGTGTGTTCATTTTGTTTCACTTCTGTCATAAGCTCCTGATACTAGCCTCTTGTAAGGTTTCGACAAATCCCATCATTTGGAAAGGATTCAATTTGCCAATTTCCGCCCAACATCTCTGAAGCTCGACAGCGTATGGGCCGGCACTTTGAGGATACACTTCAGGTGCAAATTCCCACCTTGACATCTCAAACACTTGTTTGTTGCTGACTAGATCATGTTCATTTAGTGTGCCATACCTGCATTCGAGGCTCTGTTTCCTGCAGACCATGATGGTATCATATGGATTCTTCTTTTCTGGCTAGCTCAATGGCACGCTCTCACAAAGCTACGGCTCCATACTGACGAATCTCTCAAGTACCTTGAAGACATGACGTGGCTGCTTGGCTTTCAACTACGAAAGTTCTGCGATCTCACGTGCAAGGCTTTTAGTACAACGGAGTTACCCTCTGAAACTGCAGCACGCCAACGCCACGAGGACAGAAAGCCAAGCACCTCCAGTTCCATCCTGCATGGTACCTTCAAGTCTGCTTCTCAATCCAAGTCATTCAATCTCACTACATATAAGTTCCATGCTCTAGGTGACTACGTACATACTATCCGTTTGTTTGGGACAACAGACTCTTACACTACTCAAATTGTGAGTCCTTACCTACATCGTCACTATTCTTGGCTGAAGGAGTGATCCATTGCAGGGAGAACTCGTTCATCGACTTATCAAAAAGTTCTACCAATCTACAAACAAGCATGATCCAGCTGGACAAATTGCGAATCAAGAAAGACGGCATACCCGAATCTGGCGCCAATGTGACGTCTATGTCGAACTGGTTGACAATCCCCACAAGGACCCACAGGACGACATGGCACCAGTCCTACCGGAACTTCATCACAAGTTGTCAGATGCATCTAACAACACCTTCAATCTCGCTGAGTTTCTCCAAAGCACCTTGGGTGACCCAGCTCTCCAGGTTAGTTCTCGTGCCTCCAGGCAAAGTTCACATCATGGTTCACCACGATTGCAGGATTTCATCCCCAAACTCAAAGATCATCTTCTCTCACGACTATTGGATCATGAATATGACGGTGATGAACATACATTCTCTAGCGAGGATCAAAGTTCCATACAATTTGTCAATAACCTCAATAAGATTGTGCGGCCAAAGCATTTTCAGATCAACTACACGACATATGACATGCACCGCGACCAAGACACATTGCACCCAGGGCATGGCTCAGCAGTTATGCTACTTTCGCGGGAAAGTGGCCCTAATTCTCATCCATTTTGGTATGCACAAGTCTTAGGTGCATTTCTCATTGCGGTCGACTTCACTGGTATCGAACAGAAAATGGAGTTCCTGTGGGTTTGGTGGTTTGGAGTTGTGCCTGGTTACCACTGGGGATTTACAAATGCACGCCTTCCAAAGGTCGGGTTTGTTCCCACAGACTCCAGTGCTGGATTTGGGTTCCTTGACCCATCCCTCATTCTTCGAGCTCGTCATCTGATCCCTGCTTTTGCCAAGGGCCGAACTGACTCATTACTCCGTTATGGCCCATCGGTGGCCCGGGAATCTGGTGTTGTCGATGACTGGGCTGCATACTATGTTAATATGTGAGCCTGAGGCTACTGTACGTGGTATGTTGATAGACTAAATCATGCCACTAGATTTGCCGATTGTGATATGTTTGCACAATACACAGGTATCGGTGTAGGACACCACGCTCAATACAATCCTCCAACGTCACTTGACCAGGAGTCAAACACACGCAATTCGGGCAATTTGGAGCCGAACAATCCCACTGATGTGTCTAATGAAATGGGGAACCCCTACCCCGATCATGATGAGCGGGCGTCCATAACTGAAGGATCTGAAGCCGGCGAAGATGACGAAGATGAGGAGCCTGACACAGATGAGACTCGGAGCCTACTGGAGAGTGAGGATAAAGATGAAGGTGCCGACACCTTCAAATTCTAGGCAATGATATACTATATTACATGTTTCTCTACTCCTAAAACACATCTGCAACCTCCAATACACAAGCCTAAGCTGGGTTGCCAGTGATTCATGACTCGGACGGGATAAGGTTGGTGGCGGTGCTTGGTAAGCCTAGAAGGGACAAGCAGGCATGCAAGCAGATGATCGGGAGGTGAAGGGGTGAGCGCGCGATGTATTTGAGACTGGCGTGGGATAGCCATAAGTGACTACAGGTGAAGAGGAGGCAGGGGCATATGACGCAGGTAGGTGCCAATGCTATCTATGCACAAGGACACGTACGAGGGGATAATGGCACACAATAGTCAGTGGTGGGTACAGGGTGAGCCAGACTCGGAGGTGGGAGGCGAATACGTGCAGGTAAGCGACTACATACACACGTGTGCTTGCTCACACACCAATGGTTATCATAATTACTCACCGGTCGTATGTAGGGCAACTTAAAAGACAAGATGCCAACAAATGGAAGTTGCCGCAGGAACGTCAATACGACAAGAAAAAAGTCGCTGGATGCCAACAATACAACGTGAGTGAAAAGTGTGAGCACGACGTCAATGGGAACCGTACCGAGGTTCAAAAAGCTAGAAGTCTCTACGATCATTTCAATAAACGGGTACTTGAAAAAGACAAGCAGCGCACCGAGGGAGCATATCGTCCCGTGCAATTTTCACTTGTGAGCAAAGAAATATAATGTCCTCTGGAGACCGATGATGAGGGTGAGACCAGAGAGGAAAATATCTAGAAGCAAATGATTGAGTGCTGGGGCGGAAAAAGACACCACAGGTGTACAGACATTTCCGAGTGCAAGGAGGGCAGCGTCAAAGAAGAGCATGACATCCAAGAACACGAAGAGCATCCCAGAGGTGGTGGGCACGACACCAATCTCTGTGCATGGTTAGTCAGGCAGGCGGGCGATATTGGCAGGAGACCGACTTTGTGCATCAGCCTAAAGCCACCATGACATTGTGAGAGTCAAAGGGCACAACTTGCCTTTTGGAGTCACCCAAGCGAGTCGTTGGAGCCTGACTCGAAACTAATAGCCTGCCAAGTAGCCTTAGTCACCATCACGATAGTACTAGTAGTAGGAGAGCGGCTATGGTACTTATAACACAACTACAGATGGGCCAGGAAAATGGCAAGAAGACTATATCAGTCAGCCAGATGTTCAACTGTCTTACATCATTTTCCTCATTCATGTGGATCGAAGTTGTGATTGGTTATGCAAGAAGAATATGAGGACTTTCTTGTCATACAGGTACAAGTCCCTTGCGTTCTCATGTCCCTGTCGGAGCAATTTTCCATGCATAACGCATCAACTGGGTAAATTACAAAGACCTTATAAACTACCTGCCACTGAATAAAATATTGTCAATGATGAATCATTCCATGAAATATGCCGAGAATATTACTTGGTAGTTCTGACACGGGAGTAATGCAAATATTTGTTTGGTTGATTTGCCATCAAAGAAAGGACAAAGCATGGTCTCACGGTTTCAGTGATGGAAGGCTTGATATAAGTACCTCTGTGTTGTGCCCAAACCCAAAATGGATCGAGCATGAGAAAGAGAAGTTCCGGTATCACTCCAATACACAAAGTATGCAAAGTTTGCAATTCCGAAACTGGAGACCTACTACAAAGGTGTCCCTACTTATATACTACCTACTGCTGGTCCGTGCGTATAAACATGAGTGTTCAATGAGGCGTAAGATCATTGTGCTACTGGTCCGTTATGAAGGCATTGTCTATGCGTGTATACTACGTCATGGTCTGGTCTTTGACTTACATAATCCTGATCCGGTATGCTCCTGTACCTTCGGAACTGCACTTCCGTATCTTTCGGAACGACTTCTGTATAATTCGGAAAGATTCCAGTATGCTCCCATACCATCGGAATCATAAAGGGGACGGAAATGAAAAGCGGTCACAACATTACTCCCTTCTCAGAATCAAACGTCCTCATTTGATGGTGGGAAGTCGAACATGCTGTCAGGGAAACAAGTGTAGAGGGAACAGAATTCCTTGAATTCCGGAGTGAGAAACATTGCGGAGATTGATGGAAGGGGTTCATTCCGACAGATTGGACAGATACATGGTGCATCTGTATTAGGTTGTTGACTCCTAATTGGAATCGTGATTCTATTCTTCAATTTTGGGGCCGAAGGTTCCCTTTTCTGGAAATCCAAAATAAGATTGATGGCATGCGTCATCTCCGACGCCTTTTTCCACTCTCGTTCTTCTCTTGGAAATCCTTTCCAATGAACAAGGTATTCAACCTGTCCTTTCTTGTCTAATCTGGAATCTATCACCGATTCGATTTCGTGTTCGGGATGATCCTTTTGTACTACATCAGGGATTGGGTTGGGACATTGTGAGGGAAATAAGGGGGTCATATACAGATGTAGGAGAGATTCGTGGAAGACTGGATAGATTTTCTTCCATCCTTTAGGCAGTTTAATTTTGTAGGCTGCCAATCCTACTTTCTTTTGAACCTTAAAAGGTCCGTATCTTTTATCGTCAAACTTTTTCACCGGTCGATCTGTATGAATGTTATTTGCATCTAATAAGACCAGATCTCCGATTTGATAGTCAATCGATTTTCTTGTGCCTCTGTCATAGAAGCGTTTCATATCGGTGGCCGTTTTTTCTAACACCGACCGAGCTTGTTCCATCGTTTGCTTCATTAATGAAGCAAATTCTTGCACCGAAGGATTTCGAACTTCTTTTTCGTTCGGAATTACTTCTGGATTAACGCCAAAATTGAGCTGGAACAGACTGAATCCTGTGGCTCTGGTCATTCGCTGATTGTGTGTGAATTCGGCCATGCTGATCCACTCAGTCCAGTCGCTTTGTCTATGGTTGATGTATAGACGTAGATACTGCTCTATTTCCTTGTTGATATGTTCACTTTGACCATCTGTTTGCGGATGATAAGCTGTAGATGGATTTGCTTCAATATGTAGAAGAGCATATAAATCTCGCATGAAGGACGACACAAATTGTGATCCGTGATCTGAGATTACCTTTCGAGGTGTTCTGTGAAGTTTGAAGACTTCGTCATGGAATATGGTTGCTACTCCTTTAGATGTGATGTTCACTGTAGTAGCAAACAAGTGAATCATCTTTGTGAAGCGATCCACTATGGTTAGGATTGCATTCTTTCCTTGTGACTCCGGTAGTGGTCCTATGATGTCTACCGAAATGATGTTCCATGGTTTTCTTGGAACTTCATTCAGAATCAGCAGAGTTCGTTTTCCTTGATTAAATGTCTTTGTTTTTTGACATTTATCATATCCTTTGACATATTTTTCAATGTTATTTTTCATCCCAGGCCATTCGTAGATCCTTTTGACCAACTCAATGGTTCCTTTTATTCCTGGGTGACCAACTGATGGGTGGTCATGCCATTTTCTCATTACTTTTTCTATGTCTTTTTGATCTGAGAGTACAATCGCATTGACAAAAAGAGCTTCAGGTAGTAATATTTTATCTTTATTTAAATCAACTACTCCCTTCTCGTAATCTGGCCTCCTGGACAGAGGATCTGCCGGGTTGGTTTTTCCGGGACGATGTTCAATAACAAAGTCGTATTCTTGGATTGTTTGTTGCCAGCGAGCTTGTCGATAAGACAGATCACGAGGTGCTCTGAAAAACGATAAATTCCAATGATCTGTGAGGATTCGGAATTGTTGTGTAGCCCCTAATAAATAGTGGCGCCATTCTTGGAGAGCGAATATAATCGCCAGCATCTCAAGATCTGATGCATGGTAATTCTTTCCTGCATCTCCGAGAGATCAAGAAATGAAAGCGATTGGCTTCCATAATTCTCCTTGTTTCTGTGTTAAGACAGCTCCTATCCCTATACAGGAACCGTCCATTTATACTTTGAACTGTCCATTATTGGTGGGCATGGACAATATGGGTGCCGACATTAATGTTGTTTTCAGTACGTCAAACGTGTTTTGACATTCTGGAGACCACGTAAACTCCTGAGTTTTGCTCATTAATGCATTGAGCAGACGCGCAATTTTTGCAAAATCTTTTACAAAACAGCGGTAGAAGTTGAGGAATCCGAGGAAACTTCGAACTTCCTTTTGGTTTGTCGGAACCGGCCATTCTGTAATTGCTTTCACTTTATTGTGATCCATTTTAATTTGATCTTGGGAAACGATCAAACCCAAGTATTCGGTTTCCAACTGTTCAAACTTGCACTTCATATGTTTGAGGAACAGTTTATTGTCTCGCAGTATTTGCAAGACTTCGTGCACTATTTTTCTATGTTCTTCACGTGTCTTTGTGAAGATCATGATGTCATCCATATATACGATGACCTTTCTTTGATTGATGAGATCACGGAACAAATGATTCATCATTGTCTGGAAAGTAGCAGGCAAATTACACAGCCCAAAGAACATTACTAAAGGTTCGAACAATCCTCTATTTGTTCTGAAGGCTGCTTTCCATTCGTCTCCTTCTTTTATTCAGATATTGTTGTATCCCCACCGTATATCTAATTTTGTGAAAAAGGTCGCTTCTTTTAGCTGATCGACCAATTCAGATATTAAGGGCAGTGGATATCTATTTTTGACCGTTATGGTGTTCAGTTTCTGATAGTCCTGAACTGGTCTCAATTTTCCATCCTTCTTTTTAATGAAGAAGAATGCGGACGCAAACGGCGATTTTGACAGTCTGATCCGTCCTAATGCTAAATTTTCCTCTAGGAATGCATTGAGTTCCTTTTGTTCTACTGGAGACAAATTGTATGTTTTACAATCTACTGTATGGTCTCCTGGTAGCATTTCTACCACATGATCCCATGGTCTCGACGGCGGTAATTCGTCGAAATTTTCTTTGTCGAATACATCTTTGTACTCGTGATATTCCTTTGGTATGACATCCTCAAAGGTTTGTTGTTGTTTGGCTGCATTAGCGGCTGCAGCTACATCGGTAGCGACATTGCATATGTATTCGTCAATGTCTAATTCAAACAACCGTTCTCCCTCTTGGTATCATACCACATATTCTGGATGAGCGGGTTCATCCTCGTCATCGTCATCCGTAGCTTGTAATTTTGGAATATGATCCGTGCATCGGAATTCAACGGTTTCCTTTTGCCAATCTATGATCGGGTTGTGGACTTTCAACCAATCATGTCCCAGGAATATGTCATGTGTGCGTAACGTTGTTACTGCCATCGCTATCTGTTCCTGGTGGTTGTTTGTCTGCATTTCGACCAAGATGTAATCTTTGATGTAGCCTCCTTTGTTAGGCATTCCATCAGCATTGTAGACCAGTAATGGCCTTGGTAACGGAAATGTAGAGATATGATTTTTCTCTACAAACCTTGAATCGACCAACGATCCTGTATATCCAGAATCTATTAGTGCTTTGGCTTTTACGATTTTTTGATCGCTTGTCGTGATTTGCACTTCTAGATCCATGGAATTATTGGATCATCGTTTCCTTTCCATATATCGGGGTTTTCGTTGTAACTCCCTTAGCGACATGTGTGCTTGTCCGTCAGTCATTTCTTTCAACTGACATACAAGTTCTTTGTCTACCTCACACCGTCAACTCTCATGAACAAATGTTCTGAGATGATTGAGAGATCTTGGTAGTTCCTTCTCATCCATGGTTTTCTTTATCCATTCTACAGACCATGGGTCAACTGTATTCATCCAAGACTGTCGTTGTTTCTTGGATTTTTCTCCTTTTACGAGTATTTTTACATTCTCATTATTTATTCCTGTCGATCCAAACCCCTGATTTCCTCTTTTGGTTTCGGTTAGGTCGGCGACTTCTTGGATTGGTTGTATGTCGATCTTTTCTAGTATGATCTGCGCACATCGATCTCCTTTATTTATAGTTACTGCTTCTTTTCCGTGATTAAAAAGCAGAACTTTGATGCTTCCTTTATAGTCAGCATCAATGACACCTGCTCCGACGTTTATCCCATTTTTTATGGCTAGACTGCTTCGAGGAGTGATTCTTCCATAACATCCTTCGGGTATTTTGATGGCTATGCCGGTATCAATGCAGATTCTTTCCCCTGCTGGGATTTCTTTTGTTTCGTCGCTATATAGATCATGTCCAGCGGCTAACTTTGATCCTCTAAGCGGGATCTTTGCTTCCTTATTTATCTGTTTTGCTAAAAACTTAATGGACTTCTTTTCTGATGCGGAATTAAGTACTTGTGATTTACAAGCCACGCCGGTTATGGTTGCCTCATCAGTCATTTCGTTTACAATCTCATCACACTGAAGTTCTGCAAACCTGTTGCTTATTTTCGTATCTACAAATACAGAACTAGAAGTGGATGTAATAGGAGAAATAGACGATTGTTTTTCTATTCTCCCAGGCCAAAACCCTTTTCCCATAGGAATCTAACCATTTTTTCTCCTTGCTCTTTGGAGAAGCCAGCCACCATTTCTCTCATCCTATCACCCCTCGGCCGGAAGGGATGTTTCGGGCAAGGCCACGTCAAACCTTCTCCACATTTGCGGCAAATTTCTTTTTGACGCGCTTGGTCCAACTCCATAGGTGCTCCTTGATCAGGGAAGACGCCGGTTTGGTTCGGGTGGGGACGGGCTGCGGCAGGAACGGCGGCAGCGGTGGTAGTGTTTTGACTGCCTGATACAGTCGTGCCCTGTCTTGGTGACGCAGCTTTCTGGTCATGAAAGGACTGCCTTGGGGTGAACGAGACAATCCCTTGTTGTTTTTGTTGGGCTTCTATTTCCGACAAGACCTGATCGGCTCTGATCAGGGCCTTCTTCCATCTCTCGTAAGAGTGGGTATAGTCCAGTAGTCGGGACTGTGACATTTCAACTTGGGTCACCACCTTGTTGCGGATTCCCTGGCGAGCAATACCAATGAGCTGACACCCGTTCCTTGTGAGGTCAAATTCAGCCTCTATCACCAGCTGCTCAAGGTGGGTGAAGAAATCTTCGACCGTATCGGTCGATCCTTGTCAAAGCGTTCTCAGCTTCTCTTCTGCCAGGGCCGCTATAGCAGCCGGTCTGAAATTGCGATGCAACTCCTTGAAGTATGTGTCTGTGGTCATGTGTCCCTGACCAAGCATCATCCTTTGTACGTACAGGGTCACGAAGCGCCCTGCCACATTTTCTCCCCGAAGGAAGGCATTGGCCAGTAAAATTTGTTGCCTCTGGCTAGGCTCAGGTGTGAAACCGCTTAGGTACACAAACATGGATGCCTCCCATGCTTGGTACGATTCCTTTTTGCCGTCATAAAATTCCGGCTTTGGGAATATACTTTTGCCAATATTTCGGGCCACGGCATCGGCCTCTGGTAGTCTGACTACCGGGGTTCTTTGTGCTGGTCGAGGGTCTGCCTCGCTGTCGCTTTCATCGCTGGATGAATCTGACGAACTGTCGTCATCATCCTTTCCTACCCATTCAGGTAGCTGGCCATAAGTGGCCTTTCCTTTGACCCTGTCTCGGGTCCATTTCTTCATGGCCTTCTCATAGGCCGCCCTCTCTGTATACTGATATTGATTTTTTATAGAGCTTGTCTGCTCTTGGGAATCTGCATTCATTCCCATTTTCGAACGTGAGAATGACCCAACGGCGGTTGAGTCGGACTGATCTCAGATATCGGTTTTGTAAGCCGTCCTGTGAAATGAGGACAGCATGGGCATTGTAGGGGGATGGGGTGTGGCGGTAGATGTCGAAATCTTGGAATGGGTTTCCTCGATCTCGCTCATTTTGGCTCCTAATTGGAGGCATGATGGTAGGTTTTTTTAGGACACATGAAAGACAACAATGCCCTGGAAAGTGGATTTTGACCTGGCAGGCAGGTCCGAGTGTCGAAAAAAAGGGGGGAACCAGAAAGTCCTGGCTACGGACTACTCGATACGTCGAGCACGACGACGTGACAATGGCTGTGGTCACACAAACAGCTGATCCTCTCACAGAGATCACCCGCAGTTGTGCTCTATCTGTGATACCGTTTACGTATCAAGCAACGTTATCCTTATTTATCAATAGGTGGACAACCTCTACACACAGCGCTAGGCTGCTACAAGCTTTTGCCTGGTGCTTAACCAGTCCCTGACTACGCGGGAAGCTTTGGGAAGGCCGAAAGTGGCTAGCTATGGAACCACTCCTTAACCCTAGAGGCCGGGTATGCAAACGTGATGAAGGGGGGTAGAGAACAATGCAAAGTGCGGGCGAAAGTGATAGCGGAATCGGAGTTTCGGAATAATGTTGTGCCCAAACCCAAAATGGATCGAGCGTGAGAAAGAGAAGTTCCGGTATCACTCCAATACACAAAGTATGCAAAGTTTGCAATTCCGAAACTGGAGACCTACTACAAAGGTGTCCCTACTTATATACTACCTACTGCTGGTCCGTGCGTATAAACATGAGTGTTCAATGAGGCGTAAGATCATTGTGCTACTGGTCCGTTATGAAGGCATTGTCTATGCGTGTATACTACGTCATGGTCTGGTCTTTGACTTACATAATCCTGATCCGGTACGCTCCCGTACCTTCGGAACTGCACTTCCGTATCTTTCGGAACGACTTCGGTATAATTCGGAAAGATTCCAGTACGCTCCCGTACCATCGGAATCATAAAGGGGACGGAAATGAAAAGCGGTCACAACACTCTGAGAGCTACGAGATGATACGCCAGTGTGAGCTTCCTTTCTTTTGTTACTCTCGTCCTCTGGTAGGATACCCCACGACAAGTCTGAAATGCGCTCCTTTATCTGCTCTGTCTCCTTACTACTTTTGCTTGCTGGTCAAGGTCCGCTTTCTCGCTCGAGTCGCCCTTGACATCGTCCTGAAAATAATTTACCTCCCAGCGCTTTCACTGACGATTGACGTTGGAGGCACCATTGGTAGTGTGTCTGCGAGCAACTTTCTCAACGTCACCGACACCTACCTTTTGAGTGACGTAAGTCCCTATCTCGGTCAGAAATGGGTCGAATCACAAGGCCGTCTCTAGTGCCAAACCCCGTGCAACAATGCGACCTCTATCATGAACGTCAGTGCATATTTTCGCACAGTTGTATCACCCACCGACACGTCTCGTTTAGAGTTGCAATGACGATCAGTGTCTTTGCAGTACGGCCACCGTCACTGCCGTCGTCGGTTGTCAACAATGCATGTTCGACACGCTCGTCGCCAATTTCGCAACAAGCACAGATCCCCGGGCAGGTTCTGCCCCGGCACTCACAGGTAAAAATCCATGACGTCGATATCTCCTTGCGTCTGAGAGTTGACGTACCGCGGAAGCTTACGCAGCGGCGTGTTCGGGCGTTAATGTCAGTGTCCCGACGTCTTTGGTTACCTTGACGACGCCGCCAGACTGGGATGGGCCATATAAGGTGGAGTTGACTGCTGGGGAAACGGTGTTGACTATAGCTGTTGCCGCTGTCCTAGGCGGGGGTGCTCTTCTTCTCTTGTCCAATGTCTAGCATATAAATTTGACTGGTCGTGTTTTGAAGTGGCAATTCTCCTAAATTTCCTGGAAAGGAATAGTTGCAAAACGTGGCTGTGCTGCATCATATTGCTCCCAAGATAATTTGTTTTCTTCTCGACTTGCGCTTTCAATACCCTTCTTAATTTCCCTGCGCCGCTCGTATCCAAGCCAGCTCAGAGCCCGGTCCTTTGCCATTTCTATGCATAATGCATGCTCTTCCCTGGTCGCATCGCGCGGGCCACATCTCCTAGCAAAAGTTTCGCATCGACATTCGACCTTTATTGGTATCCGAAGCTACTTCAGAAGCCTATCCAGACAATTCAACCCTGTCGTACATGCGTCGCTTTCTCGTCAACGTCGTACGCAAAGTTTTTCTTTTTCCGCTCTTGCCAGCGCCACACAGCGCAGACCATCCCGATACGAGGTTTCGACGGACGTATACTTTTCTGAACATTCTCCGCTTGCTCCTACCCCAAGGTTTGATTGGAGACTGCGCGCCACATCGCGCCATCGCAGCAGGCACGATTCACCCGCCAAGCCGGATGGCGCTCGCATAAACACGAAACGCGTCTTGCCGTCGTATACCCAAGTCCGGCTCGACCAGCCCCTGTACGAAGAGATTCAGGCTTATCATGATCAGTGCGTCGTGTCTTTTTCTTGTTATTTGGCGCATGAACGTGTCTAAAACTATCGCAGTTTTTTACCCCTCCTAGAAGCTGAACAAGCAGAGGGCGAATCGGCCCTGCGCGAGCGATTATCTAGTTGGTCGTTATCTCGTTTATGCGAGGAGGGGTACACCATCACGGACCTCTGTGCGTACTGGGTAGAAGCGCCCCAGTTTCGGAAACCGATCGCGTGTTTCTCCCTGGGTCCTGGCGTCGTATTGCCAGAGCACCGATTCGAGCGAGTACCTGTTTCAGATAATCCTGGCATCTCATTCATGTTTTTTTTTTTGTTTTTTTTTGTTTCCACGGTCAGAAACGGAACTCAGGTCTTGCTGTCGCGCGAAGACCCTTTAAAAGAGACACCCCTTCGTGGCACCGTCCTGGCGCACAATGCCACCCAACTTCGTGTCGTATTCGAGGAAATGTTTGAGGTCGATGGCGCGTGGCGCCTTGACGTTGGACGGTCCAACATCATTTTTGAGCGGATGCGCGCCGCGATTTTGAATTTAAATCACGATCCGGCCGTGTTGGAAGACAGTCAAACGTTGGACAGGCAGTTCATCATACAAGGCACGCACCTTCGCGACGTGTTGCTCCGTTCGTTTTCGCCCTCGTCGACCTCGCTGCACCAGCCGCTACAAGCGCCAGACGACGTCGAGTATGTCTCACATGAGACGTTGGAGCACCAGAGTCGGGACAAGTGCGAGCATGGTGGAGCGTTCAAAGACGACATGCGGATCCATAGCTGGGTGCGGCGGTATGCGCGGACAGATCCGATCGAGATGGTCGGCGACCCTGTCTTGGAAGGATTAAATGCGACACAAATTCGTGCTGTTGCGATGATGATCGGGGAACGCGTTTCCCTAGTTCAAGGAGTAAGTCC
The DNA here is from genome assembly GCA_038090255.1 of Austroboletus niveus. Lineage (NCBI taxonomy): Eukaryota > Fungi > Basidiomycota > Agaricomycetes > Boletales > Boletaceae > Austroboletus > Austroboletus niveus. The sequence goes on from JBBPMJ010000091.1 coordinate 50,381, forward strand.
CATGATCGATGTTCGAAGGGAGACATGATTAATTGACTGCCTAAATTTCAGCCTCCGGGGACGGGGAAAACGAAGACGATCGTGGAAGCCGTGAGATTACTCAAGGTTTGGTTCTACTGATTAACGCCCGCGACGTGCCAATGAATCTCGGGATAAATCTAGGCACACTTTGAGGTTCATCATCCGATTCTCGTTTGTGCGTATACCAATGTGGCAGTGGATAATCTCGTGGAAGGTTTTGCGAGAGCTGGCTTGAAGCCTCTGCGCATCGGTTTCCGTGGTAAGATCAAGGACAGCCTGAACATGCATACGCTCGACTACAAGCTCGATCAGCATCCCCTCAAGCCGAAAGTGGACAAGCTCCTGAAAGAGAAGGAGGACATGGCGAAAAAAATGTCCGAGCTGTCAAAGAAAATCCAAGAGGCGGAAAAGACCCCCACGACGCGTGCTACGGGGCGACTCGACCGTATGCGGACTGCCTTGCTTGCACGACAACGCCAGGCGATGGTCATATCTGCCAAACTGTTCGCTATGAATCAGGAAATGCTGCGAGACATCACCGCAGACGCCGATGTGGTGCGTGTTTATTTTACATTCCTTTTGAGGGAGGAATTAATGACATCGTGGAAGATTTGTACGACTTGCATCACTTCAGCGAGCGTTGCGCTTAACGTACTCGATTTTCCCGTCGTTTTCCTGGACGAGGCATCCATGTCAACGGAGCCGGCATCACTCATTCCTTTGATGAAAGGCGTAGGTGTTTCATCGTGGATACCTTTTTGCCGAATTCTCATGTCTGTATGCCGTAGGCACAGCATGTTGCTTTCATCGGAGATCACAAGCAACTTCCGCCTGTCATCACTAGCCGCGAAGCGCAAGTGAATGGTCTCGGGATCAGTCTTTTCGAGCGGCTGACCGAAGAAGGGGGTGAGTGTTGCCTTTTTGTTCTTTTTCTCTTTCTTTCTTGAGTTAATGGGGTTACTTGTTGTGGCTTAGTCGTGCCGTCGATTATGCTGGACATTCAATACCGAATGCATCCGTCCATATCGCAGTTCCCGTCGCTAGAGTTTTACGGACTTACCCTGCGGGATGGGACGGTGGACAGTCTGGGAAATGTCTCGGGGAAGCTCGTCCCTCCACATTCGAGTCATCTTCCGTTGGACACGCTGACGGGTTGCCAAGTTCCTGTTGTCTTCCTTGATCATGGGGGTACTGAGACATCGAAGGACCGAAGTCGTGTGAATTGGAACGAAGCACATATCGTTTGCAGCATTGTTGAGGACTTGTTGCTGAGGAATGAGGTTCGTAAAAGCATTTATCCGAATTTGTGCGTGCTGATCGGAGGATCGTTGGGAAAAAAAAAGTACCTTTGTGGAGAAGACATTGGGATCATAGCGCCTTACGTTGCGCAGGTGTCGTTACTGACACGCCTGCTTAACTCCGATGAGAAGTATCGGAAGCGGTTTAGGAGCACGCTGGGCGAGAGTCGGAGGTTGGAGCTCTCTAACGTCGACATCAAAACGGTGGACGGGTTCGAGGGTCGGGAAAAGGAAGTGATGATTTTTTCCACCGTCCGAAACAATCCGACGGGGCAGATTGGCTTCCTTGCCGACAGACGGAGACTCAATGTTGGTCTCACGCGGGCGAAGCGGGGGCTGTTCATTATCGGGAGCGTCAGCACGCTACGGGAAGCCAAGGCGGACAGGGACGAAGGTCGGTATGTATACAGCCGTGGGGGACGGGACACTGGTACGTGGAGGCGGTACGTGGAGTATCTCTCGGCGGGGCAGATGGTGCTGGAGCTGAGCGGGGAGCGGCTGCAGAAGGCGCTATATGGAAACATGACGGGCGTGTTTGTGGGAGCGCATGACGGATACTTACGCTCGTGAGTGCGCATGACATATGGGCCCACCCTGTTCGTGGAATGTGGACGTAAATGGTAGTGGTCTTCGTTTCCGTCGAATTGACTAAACGGGAGGAACATGATGGGACCGTACTGGGCCCACTCGTGGCTCACAAGAATGTCAAGCAGCCCAAAGGGTCCGTGTCGCGACAACCGAGCGTGCGGGGGCTGTGTGAGCTCGAACGTCGGCAAGGACGTCAACGTCTAATATACGTCATGTATTGCAAGCACGAACACGGTTGGAGGCGGCAAGTACGGTGGGGGGAAGGCTTTGTATGGAGTCCTCGGTGATGATATAGAAGGAGAAGGGGGTCATATATCAGACTAATGCTTCTGCGCTGTCGCACTTCGATGGAGGTGAGTCGGACCGCTGCGTTACGTACGAGATACAGGGCCAGCACGTGGGATTACCCTGACGCGTGAATGGCGCCGGGGATGTTGTGTTGCTGTGCGTTCCGTCATTCGTCCGCCCCGTCCGCCCAAAAACGATGGCCACTTCTTCCTCCGCTCGCGAATCCTGCAAATCGCCCTCCCTTGACGACCGCTCAAATACGCACACAACAATCCCAGAAAGTCCAACATGTTCATCCCCGACTCCCCCATCTACGCCGCCTTTCTCCTCACCCGCTCGCGCGCCGTAAAGGCAGGTTGACTCTTCTGTTCTGTGCCACGCCCAGACTCACCGGGCTCCACAAGGTCCGCAAGCACCCTACTGCCTCCTTCCTCGACCTCTTTGCCTCCCTCGACGATCCCGTGCGCGCCCTCCCCATCCCCCTGTCCCGTCTGACTCCCCCACAGTCCGCCGTGTCCGCCTGGGCCCTCAGGGAGACCGTGATCGATCACCTGTGGCTCGTGTTCAAATCGCATCATGATGTAAGTCCTGGCTTCTTCGTCTTCGAACCGCCACTATCGGCGTGCAATTCGGGTTGTTACCCAGCCACACGCCACGGTATTTGGCGACGCGATACAGCCAGCGAAAACATGTGTGCAAAAGGGGTTTTTCCTATGAGTCAGATTTTTTGAAATAAGGCACCCGTTTCTGGTCGTCGTATCACCAACAGGAACCGAGACTCATGTCCTAACCTCTCCGACCCAGTGGCTGCTGTTTGTTTCTCCTCGGCGATCTTTCTTCTTTTACGATCTGTCCTCACTATGGTTTCCCTTTGACAGGCCTGTATTTTTCTCTCCCTCTCCCTTCCATCCTTCTCCTCCTTCCCCGCTCTCGAGGCCGAGCTCGACCCGTTTGACAATCTTCGTCGTCTCGACGTCCTCTCTAGGGTACCCCTCCTTTTTTTCTCTCTCCCCAAACTGCCCCCTCACGCCTGTCCAGTTCCCCTCTCTCCCTGTAATCCAACCGGACACCAAGACCCATAGGCTTCGTATGTCCATATCGACCCCGGATCTTCACAACCGTGTGTGCATCGGTCACCCTGGCGCTGAAACACGTCCCACTCTTTCTCCTCACACCGACAAGTTTGTCATCTCTTCCAATCCCCCCAACCCGAGGACGACGTTCAGAGTAGGCGACTGGATGTCAGTATCTCTCTTCCTTCAAATTTGATTTTCTCCTCTCGGCCCGGTTGCACATTTTCTTAGGGGGCCCGATCGCCCCTCCCTTTTTTGTATCACCCTTTTTGTCGTCTTGTCGCTCACTCCCGCCCTTCGTCAGATGCAATTCTGTCACTTGTGCGGCTCACAACTTTGGGTGAGTCCTTGTTCTTTATCTCCCTTGCTTCGCCGCAGAAGCGGTCAGAGACGTGGCCGCCACATGGATATGGCACGTTTGGATTGCCGCATAGTTCGCCCCAGCCCTGTTTCGTACCGGTCACGGAGTTACCCATATTTACAAATTACTCCACCCTCCTATCTCGCGGACCAACTTCTTTCTTTTACTCTCTCAAGCATCCTCTTCGTCTCGTTGGCATGGTTCTGACCGATTCGTTCCCTTGCATGATTCTTCACAGGCGCAACCTCGCTTGTAGAGGCTGTGGTTGTCCGCGTTCGGAAAACCAAACTTCTTCCATGAACCGTCAGGCGCTCGGCTTCTCCTCTACTCGTCTCCCCACCTCTCCGCGTTTCGCTGGCGCTGCGGGCAACAATTCCTACTTTACCAGCGCCCCGATACCAAATTCCACTCATTACGCCGCCTCACAGCATGGTTCGCGGTACCCACTCGCCACTCAGGGTGCAAAACCCGCATCGCCATCTCACCCCCTCTTAACTCCCTCTGGTCGTTCCTTCTCGGTGGGCGGCAAGGTGCAAAACATATCCAACGACCCTTCTGTGCCGTGCATCATGTATTGGCCCGATAACGAGCAATTTCCCGAACAAGGTCAGATCCGCCCGAACACTCTTTCTGGAATTTCCGTACGTCGATTAGGAGGAGTATGGGTAAATCGCTCACTGATTTTACGTCGCAGCAGCCTCCCATCCTGAACACGGGCAATCGTGGGCCAATCGAGCATCAACCTGGGGATTGGATCTGCCAGAAGTGCAATTATCTCAACTGGAGGCGGCGCAAGGTTTGCCAGACTTGCTACCCGTGTTAGTGCCCTTCTATTCCTGTCTCGTTCGTTGGCTCATTCGTCGCAGATGCTGAAGGCAATGGCGATTCCATCTCGGCTGCAGTGCAGACCGAGCGGATTAACCTATTGACGTCCCTTCTCGCTCAGAGTCAGCTGTCAGCGACGCCTTCTTCGGTGGACACCGCCCGTCGAAACACTGCGCAGGTGCAGCCTCAACGTGCTCTGGAGACCATCACGCCGTCGTCAAGGCTGAGCCGATCTCAAGTCGACCTTCGTACTCCGGCGCAGTATCCTGACGCTCAGTTTATATACGAGACGTCGGGTCCCCATCGGCACGGGTCACACTCTTTCCCCAACATGCGAGATCTGAATGATTCGCTTTCCTCCGATACGCCGGGACCGCTCTTGCCCTCCTTTTTGCAGGACATTGTTCAGTCGCCCACGCTGTCTCCTACGTCGACGTCCTCCGCGGACTTGTCCGTCGAAGAATACGAGGATAACACGCCTTCGCCGCGTCCTGTTCGTGACCGCGTTGTGGCCCGGGACGATTCTGTGTCGAACTTTCCTCTTGGGAACATTTGGAGACTCAACGATGAAGAGACGAGTAATATTGCCGGCATTGCATTGCCGCATCGCGGGGACCTGGTAGGGAGCAGGAAGAACAGTCAAGAAATCTTACGTCGCCAATCACCCTGATGTAAGCAATTAAAACCGGCTTGGCCCTTTGAGATGTGACTCATGATGGACACAGGATGACCTACAGCAACGGTAGGGTCTCGGTCTGCAATCATTTTTTTCTTTCTCCGATGCAGGACTTGCTCCTATTTCTCCGCGGAAGATTCGCATTAGATTATTATTGTTATTCGCCCGTCTCTGCTGACGGACTGACGGACTGTTTGGAGTATCGGGGATCACAAGCGTTCCTCTTTCAAGTATAGGATCTCAGGGTATACTGCATTTTTACAACATGTTTATCTTGTTCATTTATGTTATTTTGGAACATATATATTAGTGTAACGTGTCGTAGTAGGGTCGAGAAAAAACATTCTTTGGTACTGTTGAACGTTGTGCCGCGAAACTTTTAGGTTGATCGATGACTTTGCACACGGTCGACATTCGAGTACACCCCGATGCCCCCTCCGCTGCTGTCAAATTTCTATCCCGCCCGACGTCCGCGGTGCCAGAGTCTCACGTTCCAGAATCCGCGCTGCTGCGTTCCATCCGAGGCGCCTTGAGGGGTTCTACGTCCAATTCTGTCAATACTATCTGTGCGCCACTGTACGACGACGGGTGCGACGGGTGGGCAGAGCAAGAGCTCGCATGGAACGATCGCACAGTCGTCCTCAGTCACGGCGGTGTCATCCAGCGGAAATGGGACTTTACTGACGAAGATCAGATCATCCAATGTGCCTGCATAGGCAGGTTCGCCTACAGCACGCACACGACCGGGCCCGTGCACGGCAGCGCGCACTACACCGCGAAGCCGAGCGACCAGCAGCAGACAGACTCGGCCGCCGTCTTTGGACCGTTCAAGACCGTGCAGGAGGAGCGGCAGAGGAACAAGCACGCTCAGCAGGACGTCTCGGCCGTGTTCGTGTTCTTGCGCAGCATCGGCAAGGTCTATCTGATCAACGGGATCGACTACACGTTCTCCCTCCCCTTTCTCGTTCGCAGGGCGTGGGCGCTCCACCCGCATGGCGTCATGATACAGCGTCTCCTCGACCCGCTCGAGATCGACGACTCGCGCGCGACGGGCGACGCGCCGTTGCCGACCACGTTCACGATCACGAACCCGTTCTCGGAGCCGGCCGCGGTCGGCGTCACCGCTGGCATCGTGGGCGGCTTCCCCGGCCTCCCTGCGTGTCTCTCCGACGAGGACGAGACGACGCGACCGCCCACGGTCGTGCCTGCCGTCGAAGAGGTCGTCTGGGTGTCCCGCAAGCCGTTTACTATCGACGACGTTCTCGTCACGTTCAATGCGGAGCAACAGGAGCTTTCCATCTGGCGCTATGTGTATCAGCCTGGTCGGTCTTCGCCGTCTCGGTTCGACCTGAGTATCAATCTGGATCGTATGGCGCTCGGCAGTGAGGGCGAGGCGGACGCGCTCGCGGCTGCTGCTGAGCACGGCCGGATGAAGGCCTCTTTTTGGGCGCAGCGATTGATCACCCACTCTTACCCCACCGTATCGTAAGTCGTTTTGCGATCGTGCTCTCCGAGATCGTTTTTATTTTTATTTTTCATTCGTCAGGCAGGGTTCGCTGTCACGCATTTCTGCGGCGCTCTTTGATCAGCGGTTCGACGGTACGCGCGAACACTCGTTGCTTGCGATCTGTGTGCCTGGTGCTCCCACGTCCGTCTTTCTGCTGGGGGTAGTGGAGGCGAAGCGAACGGTGGCGTGTTGTTATCTGACGACTGTCGATGCCATCTCGGTTGCGCCCGTGGGTGCTACTCGTAAAGAGATTTGGGATCTGTTGGCGGTCAGATCGGACGGATCCTTGTGCATTTACACGCACGGACTGCAGCAATTGTCGATCGTGTTGAAGACGGGCGATGCGGAGTGTGCTGATGGTGCACTCGTTCCGATCGAAAACGTCACGTCTATCAAATCGGCGTGCGTGTCCTCGGTCACGTTGCTTTGTGCGGGGGGAAAGACGTATCGTGGCAAATTCGACATGCTCCCTCGTGATCGTCTCGTGTACCAGGCTCTGCAGTCTCTCTCGTTGACTCTCCCGACGAAGGAAGCCTTTGTGTTGCACATGGAGTTTCTCGGCGCGTGGTCGTCGCGCAACTTTTGCTATGCACCGAAGCTGGAGTTTTACGCGTTGACGTACGCGCTGACGTGCTTGTTGGATCTTTCGCTGTCTTTTTCGGCCCAACGTCACGCGTCGCCATTGGAAGAGCTCTTTGCGCTCGGTACGGACGTGTGGCATTTCCAAGACGATCCTGCGTTGCAGCACCTCTCTCTTCCCGCCCATTTGAAAAATAGATACTTTACTCTGACGGCGACGAAACCGAACTGTCTCCTGGCGCCCGTGCTGTACGCATTGCACATGCTTGCCGAGGATCTCCGACTCGTCGTTCATCGACACGATTCCCTCGTGTTGCTCTTGTCGTTGGTGTGTCATATCGCTCACATCATACGGCCCGAGTGGGCAGATTACTGGAAGCGCCTTTGTCCCAACATCATGTCTCCATGGCCCTCGCCTAGCGCCACGCGTACGTCGTGCCCTCTTTTTTCCCCCCTTGCCATCGGACGAGGCTAACTGTGCAAAAAGACGCCGAGATGCTCGACGACCGCATACCCGTCTGGCCCCCGGACATGGCCGCGGTGTTGTATAGCCGAATCAGCAACCCCGAGTGGCGGTTCCCGGTATACGAGACCGCGTGTCTGGCTGCCATGTTCGACATTGAGCCTTCGTACGCTTTCGGCAAGGTCGAACCGCTGGGTTCGCTCCAGCGTCTCACCTCGGCGTACCTCTGTCTTTCTGACGACTCGGTGCCGTCCGCACAAAAGCGAGCTGAGATGGCCGTCGAGTCCCTCGTGCGCATGTGGGGCACCGCCAAAAAGGGGCAGCTGTTTTTGGACAGTCTGCCCCTGGGGATCGCTGCCCCTCTGCGCGAGGCTATCCGGACCTGTCAGCTGTCCCCGCCTTCGCATTGGCAACCGGAACATTACGAGCTGATTGGCCGACGCGATCTCGCGTTCAGCGTTGCGATGGTGCAACCGGTGATTTCGCAACAGGGTGTTTATCAGTCGGCTGAGACGTACATGGTATGTACACTTTAGTTTAATTCTTCTAATTCTGCGCGTCGTCGTGACGGATGGACTGAGTCGTGTGGATCAGACGTGCCATCGTAGGGCCACCATCAATGCGTTGGTGGATCAAGCGAAAGTTGCCAGTGCGGGCGAGGTGGATGCGCTCTCTGGCGTGGAACTCGGGATGACGTTGTTTGCGAGCATACGGTTCGGTCAGGATCGTCGGTTGGAAGAAGTAGCACGTATGCTATGCTCGTCGACGATTCCGTCCGTTCGGCTCATCGAGCGGCCAGACTTGAAGTATGTCGCATTTTTCTGTTACGAAACACGATGACAGACTTTTTTTTTTTCTTTGCTCGGCAGCGAACACGACCAGACGAAAGAGCAGCAACACCAGGTCGTACGTCTCGCAGAACGAACGCTGGCCTTGCCGTACGGAAGGGCCATGTTCACCTTTGGTTCCGTGTTGACGGTCACTCGCGAAGCCTACGTCATTCCCAAGATTGAATATCAGATTCGGATCCAGCCTTCCAACGTCATCACGGGGCCCGAGCCCGGCAAGATACCGCTCGAATGCACCAACTGGGGCGAATTTCATAATGGCGTCGCGGCCGGCTTGCGCATTGCCCCTTGGGCACGAGGCGTGGAGAGCTCTTGGATCGCGTTCAACAGGCCTTCGGAGCTGACGCCTGAGCACGCCGGTTTCTTGTACGGACTCGGTCTGACAGGTCATCTCAAGGAGATGCTGACTTGGCATACGTTTGGGTATCTGACGCCCAAGCACGATCTGACGTCGATCGGCGTTCTCCTTGGCCTGTCGGCTGCCAACGTCGGGTCCGGGAACATGCACGTCACGAAACTGCTCGCTGTGCATACGCCAGCATTGCTTCCGACGCCGACGGTGGATCTCAACGTGTCGCTCATGACGCAGACTGCTGGGCTCGCTGGAGTCGGGTTGCTCTACCTGGGTACCAAGGACCGCCGGATGGCCGAAGTGTGTTTGCATCAGATCAGCCGGAAAGACCTCGTGCAGCCCGATCTCAGCAACGAGCATAGGGAGGCCTATACGTACGCTGCCGCGCTCGCGTTTGGGATGATCATGCTGGGAAAAGGGTCGCCTATCCCGGCGGACGTCGCTTGTCTCCACCGGCTGCGCGTCCTCATTCACGGCGAACGCAGGACGGTCCTCGACGGGCACGGCCGCCCAGCGTTTGATGTCAACATCACGTCTCCCGCCGCAACCATCGCGCTGGGACTCATGTACCTCAAGACGGAGCAGAAAGACGTGGCGGACATTCTGGAGCTTCCGAGTACGGTGATCGAACTGAACCAGATCCAGCCGAGCTTTTTGGTCATGCGCACGATCGCGCGGTCGCTCATCCTATGGAACTCGATCGGGTCGACGGCCGACTGGTTGATGGCGCAGGTACCCGAGCCAATCATGACAGCAATGCAGGACCATATTGCGAACAAGCAGCGTGCGGACGACGCCATCGAGCTTGCCTACTTTAACATCATCGCTGGCTATTGCTTTGCGGTCGGACTCAAGTATGCGGGTACGGCGCGCCACGAGGCGTACATGATGCTATCCCACTATTTCGACATGTTCAGTCGGTTCGTCGCGACGAGCGGTGCGTCTCTTTCGCTCTTCTAGTTTGTCGTGACGCGTGATAGATTCTAGGTCCTGCGTTTGACCTCAAGATCAAGCGTTCGGCCGTGCGAGAGGGTCTTAATCTCATTTCGATCGCGCTGTGCATGGTCATGGCGGGCACGGGGGAGATTTCGTGCTTGAGGCGACTCAGGTATGCGTTCGGGATGTATCATCAGGCGTTTCGATATGGCGTGCACGTAGCGACGCATCTGTCGCTCGGCTTGCTGTTCCTCGGGGCCGGTCGTTTCACGTTGGGTACGTCTGATGCAGCCATTGCGTGCATGGTTGCTTCCTTTTTCCCCCGCTTCCACCACGTCTCGTCGGACAACAAGAGCTACCTTCAGGCGTTGCGGCACCTGTGGGTGCTTGCAGTAGAACCTCGCTGCCTCATCGCGCGGGACGTCACGACGCGCGAAGCTGTCTACCTCCCCGTCAAGATCACGACCAAGGGAGGGGACGACAAGGGCGTGACGCAGCTCATCTCTCCTACTCTCATTCCTGACTTTGGGAAGCTTGCGTCCATCCGGATCGACACACCACGTTACTGGCCCTTTTTCGTCGACTTTGAAAACGTGCCGGAACACAAGATGAGTTTTCTGAGGCACCAGACGCTCTACGTCAAGCGCCGAACGGCGTTCCTCAGTTACACCGAGGATCCCAGGGGGAGTAGGAGTTTGTTCGTTCGGTCTGGTTCTTCCGCCGGCGATGCTGCGACGCTCGATTTCCCGCAGTTGACGGACGCAAAAGCACACCCTGCGAGCGACCTGACGCATTTCATCTCCTCGTTTTCCAACGACACGCTCTTCCTCGCGTTTGCAGACTATTTCTCGCGCGACGACGGCGAAACGCCGGAGGAGCAAACGTTTTTCGCCTACTGCCACGCCGCCCTGCTCGACAGCATCCTACAAGACAAGGCAGAGACGCTCCAGTCGCATCTCATGCTGTACCAGTACCGCACGCAGCCGCAGCCGACGTCGCACTTCCACCTGCGTCTGCAGGACCTCCGGTTCGCGGTCGACTTTTACAGCAAGGTGTTCGATCGCCGGTTTAGTGGTCGTGCGGAGAACAATCCGCGGCCGCCGCTCGTGCGGGAGAACACGGTGTCGGGGGCACTGCAGGCGCTTGACGAGCGGCTTGGCAAGGTGCAGGATCAGGCTGCGTTCGTGAGCGCGCTTGGCCGGTATGCGCGCGCGGAGGCCGTCCTGGACGAGGCGTCGTCATCCGAGGTCGATGCGACGACGACGATGACGACGGTGGCGGCTGGGCCAGCACAGGTGTCCCGGTGGCTTGCGTGGTACCTGTTGCGGCACGGCGTCCCGTCGGCGTCGCTGTTGTTGATACTGCGGCAGCTCGCGCGGGAAGCTCATGTGCACAGCACGACGCGGCCGCCGCCAGAAGGGGTCGTGGACGTGGGTGCGCTTGACGTGGGGATCAAGGAGGTCCTACGGGGAACGGGAACCAAGATGATCAATGCGTTTGGATCGGGGTGGTCTGGGGCGTCGTTGGACAGGGTCGTGGAAGCGTGGCAAGGGGTGTCTTGATAAAAAAAAAGAAGTGCCTGTTTGCAGGATCACAAAACGTGGAGGGATGCAAACGACAGGTGGAAAAACGTTGCTCGTTGAGTTTCCCAATTTGACTCAGTCCTCGTTCTTGTCTGCAGTGTGCATATTGGTGCATATATATTGCATAAAGAGATTTAAAAAAAAAACAAATCTACATGCTCTGATACCTTTAGTACGACATTTTACCTCTACAAGATACTCCCGGTCGTCTGACGCGAGAAATTAGCGACACAAGCATAAGGTTACAGCGTGCAGCAAGAAAGGCGACAGAAACCGTTGCACCAGAAAAAGAATGATATTTTCAAGGCGAGGGTGGGTCCACGCGTTGGAAGCCAGCGGGTCTCTGGAAGCCCTGTTGGATGAGGAAGGTGCGGCGCTGGCCGACAGCCTCGTTGAGCCTGTCGAGCATGCCAACGGTCGTCTCCCAGTCGACGCAGGCGTCCGTGATGCTGATGCCATGCTTGAGGCCGCTGGGTCCTTGGGACGGCACCTCTTGACGACCAGCATTGATGTTGGACTCGATCATGACACCAGTGATGGTCCTGTCACCTGCAGCGAGTTGCGAGCAAATGTCATCAACGACCTTGGGTTGGTTGTTGTGGTTCTTTTGCGAGTTTCCGTCTGGAGATATGGGTGAGACAAAGTACCACAACAAAAGAGGGACACGCACGGCTGCAGTCAATCATGATGCTCGGGTGGTACTTGGGACGAGCCTTCTCGATGGCCTTTACGGCGGCCGTCACGTGCTCAGATGCATAATTGGGGCCTCTGGTGCCTCCACGGAGGATGACATGCACGTCTTGGTTCCCGCGAGTCTTGACGATGGCAGCCAGACCGTGCTCGGTCACACCCATAAACGCATGAGGATTCGAAGCCGAGCGCATTGCATCAATGGCGACGGTAACACTGACACGAGAAACAAGCGATGCGAAGGTCAAAAAGTTGAATATATTATTACCGGCGGAAGTCTCACCTTCCATCAGTACCGTTTTTGAAGCCAATCGGGAAGGAGACACCAGAGGCGAGTTCTCGGTGAAGTTGAGACTCGGTTGTCCGGGCGCCGATAGCACCCCAGGAAATGACTGTAAGTTGAGATAAGACGAAGCGTAGACGAGCTCGATAGGAACAACGCACGATCGGCAATGTACTGAGGAGAGATGGTATCGAGTAACTCTGAGCCAACGGGCACACCGAGATCGGTGAGGTCGCAGAGGAGCTGTCTCGCAACGCGAAGGCCCTTGTTGATCTGGAAGGAACCGTCGATGTCCTGGTGCACCAGGTTGAGTCGTGGAGATGATGCCCGAAGCAGAAAAAGACATACCGGGTCGTTGATCAGGCCTTTCCAGCCGACCGTGGTCCTCGGTTTCTGAAAGAGATTAGCCTGAAAAGAAAGCTGAGATAACATTGTCCCATACTTCGCTGTGGATGGGAAATGAATATGAGCCACATCGGTCAGGCACCGACAAGCGACATGAAGTGACTCACAAATAAGCACGCATGACGATGAGCAAGTTTTCCCAAGTGGGAATTTTAGCTCTCAGAAGCTTGGCATATTCGATGGCCTGTTCGGGGGAGTGTATAGAGCAGGGGCCGACGATGACGACGACGCGCTCATCCTGGCCGGCAAGAACGCGGGCAGCGTTGTAGCGGGCGGAGGCGATGGTGAGGCGGGAGAGTTCGGTAGGTGTGATTTCATGCCTGAGCAGCGCGGGCTGGACGAGGGGATCGTACTAGGAACAACAAAGTCAATAATGTGATCGACGAGACGCATACGGTGTGGGGAAAACGTACGCCGACGACACGCCTGTCCTGCATGTACTCTTGGAGCTGCTTGTCGTCCTCGGGGAAGGGGGTGATGGGGTAGGGAGACATGGCTGCGAGTGGAAGAGGAGGAGGAAGAGAAGGGGGCGATGGGGATGGAGATGGACCAGAATCTGTGATCATTTTTATACGAGTCATGGCAAGGCAATATATGGTCTTGCCTTTTTAGGAATAGACCGACCTACGGCTCTCTACGGCTCTTTTTTTTGATGGAGACCGTAAGCCCCGTCGCACTCAGTCCAGCTCCTGGCTTCTGCGTCAAGTCAAGAGCACTCAACGACGCCCTCGTCGACGACACCATCCAAGTCGAAAAGGGCCTCAAGATCTTTGTCAACATAGCTTGGGATGCCAACGTGCCACCTCCCCCTCCTGCAACCGACGATGTCATTCGCCGCGCAATGCACGGCCTCGACGCGGACAATTCCAACCCGGAGGTGTGGTTCGTCCCCATCATCCTATCAGACACACGCCGGGATTCAGACAAAGGTTCGTACTGCACCGCGTCGGTCTCTCTGCGGCGTCGTCATTCCCCAAGTCAGCGCCCTTGATGCTTACTTACTATGATCGCTTGATCAGCCGGACAGCCGGCTATCGTGTTCGATTGCGTGCTCAATCCGTCAGTCAAATCTCGCACCCTCAAGCATGCCGATTTCAAAAGCTTCATAATCGGTAATCATCGATTCATCCGTTGTTACGCGCGTTTCTTACTCTCCGATCTCACCGCTTTCTGTACACATAGAACTCGTATTTCAGCGGATCGAGGCGCAGACAAGTTTGATCCTCTCTCGGAAAGTTAGCACGCCCAACATCGCCGCCAAAGGTGCTCCGCAGGCCCGACGGGTGCTCGTCCCTAGGGCGCTCTACCCGCCTGGTCACCCACATCACCAACCGTCTCCTGCGCCCGTTCAAGAAGTTCCTGAACGCCCTGCCAACGTATCTAACAAACCGCCGCTCAAGGGCATCCTCAAGACGTCCTTGGCGTCCACCCCTGAATCTCAAATCCCCACATGGACTTGGTCACAACACGATTCCCTCCTCCGCATTGTCTTCGACGTTCCTGGTGTTGTAAGCACCATCATCGCCTCTCCCACCAGATATACCGAGATAACCAATGCAACACAGACACGCGCAGTCATTTCTGAATCCACGCTCGACATCGAGCCGAGGCGTATCGTTTTACACGTTCCCGCTTTGTTCGACCTCGATCTTGACCTCACGGCTTCGGACGCCGAGCTTACATCCATCTTCGGCAAGAACAATACAGCCAATACGGCGCTCAGACTGAAACGCATGCGCGACTTGGATGTCGACAACGCCAGGGCTGAATGCCGTGTCGGCGATAAAGCTATCGTTTTGTGGGCCTGATCAGCACTTCGGATGTTTGTTCCACAGCTTTCCAAAAAAGCAATGCTTTATGCTTCCCCATGAATCCCAAGGCAGTGATAAGTTGTACCGGCGCTTCGGGCCACTTGTCTACGGTATTCATACTAATGGGAAGTAGAGAGGCGTACACAGATATGATTGCAATTTTGGATGGCTCGTAGTCAGCATCACTGCCTCTTCGTGTCTTGGATCTATTTCGTTTTTTTGGAAAACGCAGCGCACAAGGCTATCCTTGGCTACAACCCTGTATCATTTGTCTTTTTGGTCGACCCTTCCAATGGCATCGCGAACGTTTGTGGTATCATCATCCGCATGGCTGTTTGCAGTAGGGCCACGGGCAAAAGCTTTGAACCGGCATATCTCCAACCTGTCACCATTTGTCCTAGTTCGCCAGGCGTCATGTATATCCTACGTGTGGAGATGGTGTTTCTTCCTGAGAAGCGCCCATGCTCTTTGAGAACACTGAATCTAGACCCTCACGCCCCCCGGTCCGAAGGAGCCACGAGGGGTTTGCGTTTCCCTTCTTCCTGGGATGCCACTGTCCGAGTGACGGACGGATGATGGGCTCGACTGAGATACATGCAGCACGCACATGCTGTAAATGGTTTTGGCGTTGCCCGACCCTTTTCTCATGTGACCATGAACCTTCTTCGTTAAACCTCACGTTAGTTCCCGCATCAAAAATAGATCCATCGATCTTCAAAGTGGACCGCCAAGATCACTCTTTGCACAAGTCAAGTCGGAAGAGACCTAGCGCCGAGGGTTCAAGGCGCAAGCATGATTGCCGAGCCCAGCGCTAAAAAGGGTCATTCCACAGCACCCTCGGCAAAAAAGGTGGCTGCTGTGGAGGTGGGTCTGTTTCTTGGTTGGACCGCGGCCACGTGCGGCAGAACAGTTGGCGGCTTTCCTCCTGCTCCAACTTTGCGATTGGTTCAGACCTCACTAGCAAGAAAAGAGGGCGCCTTGGCCGTCTTTGCTACGACGGACAAGATTATCATCAAAGAGAAGATGGATACACCCGGTGAGCAACAGATGCGAATATGAAACACCTTGCTTATTCTCTGTCCGTCTCGGAACGACACGCCACGTGCACAAGGAGCCATCGGCACCCCTAAAGAGATACAAACATGTTCCGAGGGGTCAGATCTTCATAAACGCGTCAATCATTTCCCTCATGTCTGCAGGGAAAAAACAATACAGCAAGGGACATGAGCCACTCGTCTTTCGCACGATCGCATACCTTGATACGTCTCCTTGAGTTGTTTGACACCCTCCATGTGGCCTTCGTCGAGGTTTTGGGTGAGTTCTACTGTTTCTTGGTGTTTCCTGACGGATAAGGCCTAGTGCAAGTGTAGGATATGCGTCGCAAGTCGGCCAAAAAAAAAAGAAAGGTACAGACGACGAGCGCTTTCTGCGCTTCGGCAATCTTGACGAGGACTTCTCGTTGCTTATCTTCGATGGCCGCATAGTTGGATAAAAACATTTGGTACGTCTCTTCCCTAGTCGTTTCCACGTTGCATCAAAGTCAAATGGAGTCGCGTCGACGGATATATGCGCTCTCGCTTACATTTCCTTCATGATCTGTCGCACTTGACCTGTTTTTCGATCGACCTGTTCGAGACGAACGAGATCAAATAGAGGGAAATGAACAAGGAAAAATCGTGCAAACGTGTTCGTCCATGTCGGACTGGGCCGCTTTCAGAAACTTGCGTTGTTTTTCCTTTTTCTGTTTCTGCCATGTGACTGTACGTGAACGTATGCATGTATGCGTATGGGAGAAAGCAAAGCGAGCGACACGGGACTAATCGCACGTACTTTTGAATTCGGCAACAGCCTTGGCGTACATCCTGCAAGAAGTCAGTCGCGTGCAAGGAAGCGAATCCGGACGCGTGTTATACTCAATGTCTCGATCATCGCTATCGGGTGTCCTGCTGCACTGCGAGAGCTCGTCGTCGTCGTTCACGGAGCGCGTATGTTTGTGTGGCATCAGCGGAAAAGAGTTGGTACGAATGAGAAACGCGATCATGTGGTAATAGTATGATGAGTGAGAAAGTGCGTGGTGATTGCAAACGTGGGATGACAGCTTACAAAGAGCCCAAAGAAAATCGATGAGTAGGTACATGGTGATCACTAGTACGGGATGACAGCTAAAACGAAAGCCCGAGGCACTGCCTAGAGCCTGGAGCGAGCTGCGTACCCATGATGAAGGAGCCTGTGATGCGTGCAGCAAGTCATCAGTAAATTTGCAAACTTCTTTAAACTTCTTTAAACAGCTTTAAACAGCTTAGCTAGTCCTCGCCACGCCCGATGCCGCTCTTTGAAGATAATTGTGTACTTTCACCACGTCACTGGCTGCTAAGCCTTCTTGGCCCGCTTATGCATCTTATTGACTTTTTGTACTACTATCTTGCTTACTTTTAATCTTATGATCTTGTGTGATGTAATACTTTGGTACTAATTGTCTGGCCATCTTGTGTGACCAGCTGCTTGGCACACTTGCAATCTCAGTGTCTTGTGCAATTGGCCACTTGACACATTGTCATCTTGATGTCTCACATGACTGGTTGCTCAACATGCTTGTCATCCCAATGTCTTGCATGACCAGTTGCTTGATCTGCTTGTCATCCCAATGTATTGTGTGACTATGTACTTCTGCTCTTGTGTGACTACTAGCCAGTGTTGACACCAACAACACACTGCTTCCCACCTTTCAAAACCCAATAAGATCAGACATTAAATTGATATAAACTGGGTATACATTAAAAGCCTAAGCATGAGTACTGTTGTTGAAGTTCAGTTCTGAACCTAGGTTCAAACCTGAACCTCTGAACTGAACCTATAGGCTCAGGTTCAGTTCAGGTTCAGGTTCAGATTCAGAGGAAGTACTACTAGTAAGAACTGATTCAAACTGGTTTGAACCATCATGAACCAAGTGATTTTTCATGTCATTATTTAGATTTTATGTGGAAGTACATAAATCATAAACTGTGGGTAACAGTGGCATTGCATAAACTATACAGTTGGGCAGCCACCAGATGCTGAGTCACATACATAGCACTTATAGCATGCACTGCCACATTTTTCAACTCACCACAATGTCTGATCAGCTTGGAGATCAGTGTGCTCTCAATTCAGATGGCATCTTAAAAGATGCTTCTGAGATTGTCTTTTATGAATTTGAAACTGATGACCAGCCAATTCAGTTATCATCTCAACCTAAGGCTTCTCATTCTCAGGCTAACAAGGGTAAGTAAATTTATTTTGGATTCTTGTAAATAGTGGGACTGGCTAATGATTCAGAAATACATATATGATTTTGATCACCTAGTGGGGGAGCTGGCCCACAGGATTGCTGATGTCTGGCAGCATATGTAGCTGTGAGGCTATGAGGCTATGAGGCTGTATAATGCTGTATGATAGTATACAGTACTATATAGAGGATAAAAGTTTTGCTGATGTGTGGGATTGCCTTTGACATTAAAAATGCAGTCAGGTTAGTGTTACAATTCATTGGACCCCTCTTTCTTTTTCTTACCTCACTTACCCTATACGCCAAAGAACCTTGACCCTCGCTGTTCGAGCCCCACTTGGGTCCTTTCTTTTACCATCGCCTTTGCAATACTGCTTACTTATTTAGCATGACTCATCCGCAGTTGTATCACCAATACTTATCCAATGCCATCGCATCTGCTCCATAGTGACTCAGCTTCTTTGTGATTCCATCGCTTTCTATCGCTGACTCACCTTCTTCCATTGACCTACCCTTAACCATTTGGCTCGCATATATAAACCTTCGATACTCAGGTGTATTCACTATCTTAGACCTCCTGCAATTTATCTAGTATCTTGGAGTTGCTCTCAGGTCCCCCAGTCCTCATCCTACTGTTGAGTGGATGCTCCCTTTGAACCCTCGATCTGTTGCTAGTCCTGCGATGTCCCCAAGACCCATTGATCCCTCAGTCCTCAATGGTCCCCAGAACCTCTGCCAAGGAAGACCCTTGAGCGGACCCCCCTTCGACCCAACGTTAGCCTTACGCCAGTCCTAGCCTCCCTGTCAAGGAACCTCCTCATCAGGCCCCTTCGTCCTGTCAGCTGTATAGTGACAGTAAGCCCTAGAACCCCTGCAGGCCTATGCTTGACCACATCGAGCGTAACAGTTAGCTTCCTCTTCATGTGTCATATCTCTAATCCTAAGCCTTCTCCACTTCTCTGTTCCTCCGCTCCTCTGCTTCTACACTCCTCTGTTTCTCCACTTTCTGTTTCTCCACTCCTTCACTTCTCTGCTTCTTGTACATTCTGGTTATGTCACACTTTGTTTTACTTATGTCTTAGTCTCACCTTTTAGATTTTCCTGATCCTGTATTTGCATGGCTCCATTTATGTTTTCCTTCCATCCCCATTTCTCTGGCTCCACTTAATTACATTTCCTGTCATTGCTTTTGTACACTGCCTCTGATCTCCATATATATAGTCCTGTTATGTTGCTTGTACTTTAGCTAGTTATCAACCTAAACAACTCAGACAACTCAGATCCCTCTGTCTCCTCTTGTGCTCTTCTTACTCTCTGATTCTCTGAAATCTGGGACCACCAACAATCTGACAAGGGTGCAGCACTCCACTCTGAGTCGCTGAAGCCAAAGTTCCACTCAATCCCCTTCTTATCAAGATTTACAGAGCTTCTATGGAGTTCATCTGCCAAGTTCAACCTGGTCTTAACATCATGACATTGTTATGTACATGTAGATCATTGATTGAGCATTAATCACAAAGATTTTCTGAGGGCTTTAAACTGTTACTATATGTATAGTTGATAGAACAAGGGCCACACCAAGAGTGTCTTAGGCTAGCTTGGAGGATTCAATCATAATGCAGATGATGAAGGTTCAAAGGGACCACAAAGACTATGTGGGTCTAGAGAGTTCTGAGGATAGCATTCACTCAAGAGTAGAATGAGGACTCTGGGACCTGAGGACAATTGAGATACAAGTTAGATTATGGTAGGTCTAAGCTAAGAGACATCTGAGTATCTCAATGGGTTTATATACACAGCCAATGGTTAAGGGTAGGCAAATGGAAAGAAGGTGAGTCAGTGATAGAATGTGATGGAATCATAAAAAAGCTGAGTTGCTATGAAAGAGATGTGATGGCATCAGACAATGGTTGATAATACAACTGCAGATGAGTCACACTAAATAAGTAAGTGGTATTGAGGAAAAGATCAAAGAAAGAAAGGTCCTGGCAGGGCTCAAACAGCAAGGGCTAAGGTCCTTTGGGAAACAAGATAAAGTGTGAGAAAAGAGTAAGGATATTCACTGAATCATAACACATATTGTGGTCATGAAGGCCAGGGATAAAGGAGATGAATGCTACCATCACCATAGGTGATGTCAAGATGTTTTACATCTTCCTTAATTCAAGCATCTGCTTGCATTAGTTGGCCAAGGGAAATAAGTTTTACATCACTGTTGGGCAAGTGACCAATATTGAATAGCTGAAATAGTCTGTCCTTGTTACTGTTAGGTTGTCTTCAATAAATAATAACTTTGCCAATTCCAATGATATGGATCATGCCAGCTGCAGTATTGATCAGAATCTGCACTTTTTCCTTGAGTTCAAGGTACTTCACAAAGTCAGATTAGTCAGGAGTAAAATGAGTTGATGTCCCAGAATCCTAAATTCATAGGTTCTTTGCTTTATGATCATGTCTATGCTTACATCCACCTTTCCCTTGATGGTTCTCATGATTTGAGGTCATACAAAGCAGTAGAAGAGTAGAAAAGATGACATGAACTTCAGAAAAGCAGTATTTCTGACATTTAGTAAGGTTTGTTGAAGCAGATTAGGTTCAGAATATCACAAATGAGTTGGGAATTTAGAAAAGTTTATTAAACCAACTTTTGTGAAGATTCATCAAAGACTTAGAAGAAAATGGTGAAGAACTGGTTTTTAGAATGTTTTTGGATAAGAACTCAACTTTTAATAGGATTTGTTGAGGTTTGTAAGATTTATAAATATCTAGCTCAATAGCCAGGCGTTAAAACAGGTGCTAGACCCATGAGAACCTTTATCTGAGTCAACAAACCTAGATATAGCTCAAAAACTACATATGTATGTATTTAGAGGGGTTTTTTTTTCCACATATGCAACTTTTCTAGCTTGAACATGGCAATCAAAGCAAGTACATCCAACAACATTCAATTGATCATGCCTACAGTACATACAGTAGGTTCATATATATCTACTGATCTTGAGTCTGAAGTAAATGTACTATATCTATGTCCTTACATGCCACTACTAGATTTGTAAAAGATTTATAAAGGTTTATAAATGAATTATTGAACCCAATTGAGTTTGTGGACCCAACAGGTAAAGCCAAATGATCAATCAGAGGTGATGAGTATGACATAAAATCATTCCAAAGAGATTGCATATATAAAAATTCAATGTCATCTATGACTTTTCTCTCTTTCAAGCTGGATAGGTTGATGATGTCTTTTTTGTCAGGAAACTCCACTAAGGAAGCTATGACTGGTCCAATAGGCTTGTTATTGTCATTGTACTCATCATCTCAGCTAATAGCTGAGGCAGAGTGGATTTCATGCCTCTTGTTAATGCACTTGTGCTTGGTGGAAGGGCATGGGATCTTAGTGAAAATGGAGAAAGAGATGGAAGCAGTGTCTGCAAGGATGGTGTCAAGCTTTCTGATTGACTCAAATGTGGGCTGAATGCCTAATCAATGTGTCAGGCTGAAGGCCAGAGAAATATGAGGATCAAAAGTGAAACCACCTATCCCTTGATAATGAGAAGCTGGCTAATGGGCCAGCAAGCATAGGTCAATGGTGGCAGGGGAGCATTAGCAGACATGTGAATGACTGGAACTTGCTCTAGCCAAGTTGAAGAGGTAATTTTGGCAATGTTGGCAGTAGCTTTCTTCTTCTGCTTGTGACACTTTTTCTTTTTCTTGTTAGCTACAGGGAGAGCAGTAGTCCCAGCTGCTGTTATAATCCATTGTGATCCCTTTCTTTTTCCTTATTTATTGCTTACCATTGTATGCAAAGGACCTTGACCTCCACTGTTTGAGCCCCATCTGAGTCTTTCTTTTATTATTGATTTTTTTTCTTGATGCTTACTTATTTAGCATAACTCATCTGCAGTTGTATTATTAATGTTTGTCTGATGCCATTACATCCTTTCTGTCATGACTCAGCTTCTTTATGATTCCATCACATTCCATTACTGACTCATGTTCATACTTCTATCTGCTCTTATTCATCTTGACTTGTCTATATATATAAACTGTCAGTACTCAGGTGTATTCACTATTTTTGACCTCCTGCAATCTACCTAGTACTTAGATTGCTCTCAGTCCCCAAGTCCTCATCCTACTCTTGAGTGGATGCTCCTTTGAATCTCTTCAGATATTGTATAGTCTTTACAATCCTCAGATCTTGTGAAATCCCAATGATCCTCAGAACTCTGCAAGGACATCCCTTGTCAGAATCCCCAGAACCCTGTCTGCTGTATAGTGACAGTAAGCCCTTTAACCTTTGCAGGCTATGAAACAACTATGTATATTGAAGCATAACAGCTGCTGATTGCTGCTGCTAGAAAGAGTGTGCCTTGCTCTGCTCATTGTGCTTGACAGCACTGATCTTGTTGGCCTGATGGCCTTTTCCCTGACTCTGGAGACCTTTGGTCTCCTGGCTGTGCTTCAGCACAGCACCTACAGTGAGCTTAAAAACTCTTTCCATACTAACCCTAATGGCAGTGCATGAAATGCACTGCCAAAAACAATGGGAATTTCACTTAGCTTTGATGGATTTATAAATCATACATACTTTTGGCTACAAAATAACCCCTAGGTCATGTGATTTGGTTCATACACTGTCAAGATATAAGCAATATAAAACAACAATAACATGGAAAGGGTTTTTGAGCTTTTGAATTGGTGAGTAAAATTATAGTGTATTTGCTTTTGCTTAAGGTTGTATGATCTGATGAAACCAAAATTGATTATCTAGGGTCAGATGGATGCAAATGGGCATGGAAAAGGACAGGTGAGAGGCTTAGTGATAGGCTAGTGGAAGGAATCCTTAAGTTTGGAGGAGGTTCCCTTATGATGTGGGGCTGCATGACTTGACAGGGAGTTGGCTTTGCTACCAAGATTAATGGTAGGATGGATGAGGACCTTTACCTTCAAATTTTTGGAGATGAGCTTCAACAAATCCTGGAGTATTATGATCTTAATTCTCCTGATATCATCTTTCAGTGGAACAATGTCTCTAAGCACACTTGCAGAATGGTCAAGAATTGGTTGAAAGAGCAAGAATTCCAGACCATGGTGTGGCCTGCACAGTCTCCAGACCTAAATCCCATTGAGCATCTCTGAGGTTGTCTCAAGAGGAGGCTTGCACAATATAAAAACCCCCTTAGTGGAATTTATAAATTATGGAAAAGAGTTCAGATGGAGTGGGAAGGGATATCAGTTGAAGAGTGTCAGAAGTTGATTGAGAGTATGCATAGGAGAGTTCAGACAGTGTTGAAAGCAAAAGAAGATTATACCAAGTACTAGAATATCCATCTATTCAAAAGCTCAAAAACTCTTTCCATGATATTGCTGTTTTATATTACTTATATCTTGGCAGTGTGTGAACCAAATCATGTGACCTAGGGGGTGATTTTGTAGCCAAGAGTATAACTTCATCAAAACTAAGTGAAATTTCCATGATATTTGACAGTGTGCTTCATGCACTGCCATTAGAGTCAGTATGAAAAGAGTTTTTGACTATATCTCTGCAATCATAGAATCCTTTAGCTTGTTGGTTGTAGAGTCAACTTGGGAGGTGAGATTCTAGATTATGACATTGTAGATATTAGATACCTTTGCCAGCAACATTATGCTGGCAATTTTCAGTGAGTATCCAGCAGTCTGGAACTCTATCAACAAGTTGTCAAAGTTGGTAAGGTGCAAAACAGGGTTGGAGTTGGCAGGGATGAAATGGGCAAGAATTTAGATACACTACTTATTAAGTAAGCCTTTCTCATGTACTGATTATATACTATTCAGGCTATAGATAAGATTCTATAGTTAGTTGCTTTCAACAGTCATGCCATTTGGACTCCTTGTTCACATTCTGTTTGACATCAACTAGTTGATGATCATTATCATAGATATTGTCAAGCCTTTGGGGAACTCAGTGCTGTCATTCTGATCAACAAAGAGGAGGAGGAACTTGAGGTGAAGAAGGAACCCTGCAAGTTTTGCATGGTGGCACAGAAATCTCAGGCAATGGGTGAGGAGATGGGGTATGAGGAGGAGGGACTGAATGAGGAGATGGAGGACAAGGAGCAGAAGAGAGTGGATATTCATCATTACTATCAAAGGGAACTTCAGGTAAAAGCTCATCCACTGTTTCAGGATGATAAGAAGGATTGGTCACTGGTGTACATTCCATATGAGAGGTTGAGTACATCAGTGCATGTTTGCACTTAGAGAAGAGTGTCTCATTATATATAGCATGAAATGAAGTGAAAACAACATTATTGAGGAATCTCATGAACATATTGCTTTTTTGATTGCCTAGATGTGGTCCCAAATGAATCATGAGTTTAGATTTAAAGGTCACTTTATGAGCCTGCACATCCTATGAGATATGCTTATAGGCACCACAGCCAAAGACATGCAGGTATGTTACATCTAAAGCTTCTCAATAAAGAAGCTTATATGGTGTTTGGTGATGAAGGCTTTGTTTGAGTAGATGATTATATAAATGTGCTATATGGCAAAAAAAGAATTCTCACCAACTTTCTGAAAGGCAGGCATTATGATGCAGATTTCTGAAATATTAAACAGGGCTTGCATCATTCACTTAGCATGACCATTTTGTTGTGATATGTGAGGAGTTGAAATATAGATAGCAGAGCCTTTTTCCTGGAGCAATGCATCAAATGCTTTGAATTTGAATTCACCTCCAAAGTCTGATATTCACTCCTTTACTTTGACATTGAATTGTGTCTCTGCCATTTTTAAGAAGTGGCAGGCTGCTTGTAGTGCAGGATATTTGATTTATAGAGTAGTAATCCAGGCTGAGCCTGAGTAATTATAAACAAAGACCATAGTATACTTGTAGTGCCCATAAGAAAGAGTGGGGAATGACTTGAGATCACAATGAACCTGCTCAAATGAAGCTAGAGAGTGTTTTCTATTGCTAGTACCAAAAGTTTAGTTGAGCAATTTGCCCATAGCATATCCAGGACAGATACTATATGTATTAGGGATTTCAAAGTCTTCTGGAAAGTTATGCATGTGCTTGAATGCACATTTAAGATAATCCTTAGAAGAATACCCAAAGTAGTGATCAACAATATCATACTGTAAGTAAGATAGGTGCATGAAATGTCTCTCATCTAGTAGTAAGTTTTATAATATACATATTCTGGCCATGAAGGCCAAGAATAAAGAAGGCAAGAATGCTGCCATCACTATAGGTGACATCAAGGCATTTCATATTTCCCTTAATTCTAGCATCTACTTGATAAGTTGGCCAAGGAAAATCAGTTTTAAACCACTATTGAGCAAGTAACTAATATCAAGTAGTTGAAATAGTCTGTTCTTGTTACTGCTGGGTTGCCTCCAATGAATAATAACTTTGCCAATTCCAATTATGTGAATTATACCAGCCATGATGTTGATCAAAATCTGTGCTTTTCCCTTGAGTTCAAATGTACTCAACAAAATTGATTGGTCAGGAGTAAAATGAGTTGATGCCCCAAAATTCAGTATTCACAGGTTCTTCTCTGGATGTTTATGCATGCATCCACATCCCCTATAATGCTCTTCATGATTTGAGGCCAAAAATAGTAGAATTAAAGTGGGAAAAATAACCCAAATCTCAGAAAAAGTAGTATTTCTGACATTTAATAAGATTTGTTCAGACAAATTAGGTTTGGAACACCATGAATGGGTTGGAGGGATCCAGGAAAGTTGGTTGAACCCACTTTTATGAAGATTTATCACTGAAGACTTATTAGAAAATGGTGAAAAATCTGTTTTTGGGGCATTTTTGAATGATAACTCAACTTTTAGTAGGGTTTGTAAGGTTCATAACTATCTAATACAATAGCCAGTGTGTTTAAATGGGTGCTAGATCCATAAAAACCTCAATATGAGTCAATGAACCTAGATTCATAGCTCAAAAACTATGTATTTAGGGGTTTTCTCCCACAAATGCATATTTTCTGGCTCAAACATGGCAAATCAAAGCAGGTACATCCAACAACATTCAATTGCTCATGCCTACATACAGTAGGTTCATGTGTGTCTACTGATCTTGAGTCTGAAGTGAATGTATCCATGTCATTACATGTCACTACTGGGTTTATAAAAGGTTTGTAAAGGTTTGTAAGTGAATTAGTGAACCCAATTAGGTTTGTAGACTCCAAAGGTGAAATCAAGTGATCAAGCAGAGGTAGTGAGTTTGACATTAGATCATTCCAGAGAACAAGTCAATGATGTTTTTGTCATCAGGGAGCTCCACTAAGGAAGCTATGACTATTTCTATGGGCTTGTTGTTGTTGTTGTATGCTTTATCCCAGTTTTCAGCTGGGGCACAGTGAATTTCTCAACTCTTGTTAGCATACTTGTGCTTGGTGAGAGGGTGAGAAGTCTTAGCAGTAATGGAGGAAGATACATGTATGGTAACAGTGTCTGCAAGGGTGGTGTTAAACTTTCTGACTGACTTGGAGATGGGCTTAATGCCCAAGCAATGAGCCAAGCTAAAAACTTGAGAAATCTGAGGATCAAAAGCAGGATCACCTGTCCCTTAATAGAAAGAAGCTGGCTGGTGGGCCAGCAGGCAAGGATTGATAGTAGCAGAGGAGATGAGGGGGTGTCAGCAGACATATGAATGACTGGAGCTTGCTCTAGACAGGTCAAAAAGGTGATCTCAGTAACATCTGCAGTGGCTTTCTTTTTCTGCTTATGATACTTCTTTTCCTTGTTAGTGACAGGAGGGCTTGAGGACATAGCTGCTGGCTACTGCTGTTCAAAGGTGAATGGTTGCTGCTGCTACTGCTGGAAAGAAAGTGCATTGCCCTGCTTGTTGCACTTGACAGTGCTGATTTTGTTGGACTTATGGCTATTTCCTTGAGCTTGAAGACCCTTGGTCTCCCAACTATGCTTCAGTGCAGCACCTATCTTCACAACTGTGGGATCCTTTGGCAAGTTGGTTATAGAGTCAATTTGGAATATAAAATTTGGGATTGCAATATTATAAGTATTGGGTGTTTTTGCCAGCAACATCATGTCAACAATTTTAGAGTCAAGCAAGTATCCAGAAGTCTAGAATTCTGTTAACAAGTTGTCAAAGTTGATCAGATGTGGAATGGATTAAGACACATGATCTTAGTTACAAAAGGGGAAAAAGCAAAGAACAAGGGAAATCAAGAATAGAAAACACCATATAAATACTTGAAGTATAGTTCTCAGGAAATGGAGTTCAATAGCATTCTGAGGGAAGTTCATCTTCTAGATTTCATTCTGGTTGAAGAGTTGCAAAGTATTCCAATATTTCTGAGATTTCAGATTTACTGAACATATATCTTGGAAGTGTCAGAAGTGCAGGAACCAATTCTGGAATCTTCAGAAAGTTTGAAATTACAATTACTTGTAACATTACCCTCTTTTATCCATTAAAGACTCTTTTTAACTTTTAAAGTCATCTCCTGTAGAGTCACCATCATTAAAGATATAGTAACATTGTCATCATTGAAGTCCTCTGAATTAAAGCATTTAGAGGAAGAATGTCCAGGTCCATTGCAGGAGGAATATAAATTTGAGGAACATTCTTATTATATATGTTCCAGTGCCTTCTGTTGGCAGAAGGGGCATTGGTAGATAGGACAGTCCAGTCAAAGATATTTAATACTTCCACATTGGAAGCAGGTAAATCAGTTAGATTTTTTAGTTCTGTGAGTTGGCCCTGGAGTAGATCTGGGAGAAATGGAATTGGGATTGGGTAATGGCACTTCTTTCTGTTTTCCTTTTCCTTTTCTTTGAATTAAACTCATGCTCTGTTTCTCACCTCTTTCAACTATAGTAAAGACTCCTTCAGGCCATCTTGAATGGGTAGAACTTGGGGAATTTGGGAAATGGAGATTGTGGCCAATTCTTCTGCCATTTGTAAGGCTAAGTCCCTAATTCTCCTTTTGGCCATGGCAAATTTCCAAGTAAAGGTCTGATGCTTTCTGTGATTGGAGGGTTTTGGGTATGGCTGGTCCCATTAAGATTTTTAACAATGAGGGTAACAGAGGGCAAGAGGGAAAGGAGATCATGGGGAAGATCCAGCAGATAGTTTTCTTCTTGTTTTTCAGTGAGGGAAAGGAGGAGTGATCAGAGGTAGAGGGCCATAGTAATTCAAGAAAAGATGTTAATGATTTAAAAGATTTCAAGATCTGTGAGAATTTGACAGATCTGGATTCTTCCTTTAGCCAGAGAGTGTTAAGTGCATAATCAAGTAAGTCTGCTGGCATTGGATTTCCTCTAGCTCTGTTGTGATTGAGTCTGGTAGAGAAAAAGAGTCATTGAAAGGCCGAAATAAGGGAGGGAATATGGGTGCTTCATTATAGAGTGGGTAAGAAACAAAAGGTGGTAGAGAGCTGGGCATTCAAGAACTGATACCAGGAGGATGTTTCAAAAAACAGGGGAGAGTCTATGTCCTTAGACAGGAGGTAGTTCAGAAAAAAAGATTCTGGATATGAGGGGGGGATGATGAGGGCACAGAATCTTGGAGATTTGTGGGAGGAGTTGATGGAGTATTGATGGAGTTTGGTCATGGTTCTTGTTATGCTGTGATGAGTTATTGTATAGCCTGCAAAGGTTTGAGGGCTTACTGTCACTATACAGCTGACAGAAGGTCAAGGCTTCTGACAAGGGTCTTTCTTGCAGAGTTCTGGGGATCATCGGAATATGATGAGGTCAAGGGATTGCTAGGACTAAGCAATGTTCTGAAAGGTTTGAAGGAGCATCCACTCAAGAGTAGGATGAGGACTTGAAGACCAAGGGCAATCTAAGTACTAGATAGATTGCAGGAGATCAAAGATAGCAAATACTCCTGAGTACCAACAGTTTATATAGGTAAGCCAAAGTGAATAAGGGCAGGTAAAAGTAAGAACATGAGTCAGCAATGGAAAACAATGGAATTGTGAAGAAGCTGAGTCATGGCAAAGAGGATGTGATGGCATTGGACAAATGTTGATAATACAACTGTGGATGAGTTATGCTAAATAGGTAAGCACTGAAGAAAGGATTAATAATACAGAAAGGGCCCAAGTGGGGCTTGAACAGCATGGGTCAAGGTTCTTTGATATACAAGGATAAGTAAAAGAAAAGAAAAAGAGGTAGAACCACAACAAATTGTAACATTACCCCTGTTGTATGGGTGAGACTGTGATGATACCCTTAATAATCACCATGGTGAGAACCAGTCTCATTGGTGTCTGCTTCAGCACTAACAAAGAACTTGTAGTCCTCCACACCTCATACGTGTTGCCTGAAACCTGCAAGTTCAACAGTAAAGTGGGTGATTAAATCAATATTAAAACTGAGGTCTAAGCTATGTAAGGGTACATGGATTTATATATGAAGGTCAGAGTTCCAAAGAAGGGAAAGGCTAGGGTCATGAAACAGAAAATACAAAGGACTGCTACTGTGCCAGCAAGTCACATAGCCAGGGCTGTGCTTTCTTGTCCAAGCACAACAGTATAGAATGGAGACTAGCTAAATAGTGAACAAGGAAGTATAAGAAAGTAATGTAAGTATAACATACAGGAAATGAACATAGAATCAGATATGGAGGAAAGGACAAGAGACTGGGGAAGACTTAGCAATGGAATGTTCCAACTCCAGAATAAGATAACTGAAGGTGGTCATATGACCTTGGAGAGGACCAGAGGGGACTTGGTCGAAATCTGGGATATGATAGGGGTAAAGTTTTCATCAAGGTTGATCTCATGGTCATAAGGGCAGGAGGGAAGTACATGGTTTGTGGCTTCCTTTGAGAAAACAGAGGCATAATCAGAGTATTCTGAGGGAAGGGAGACTTTATATAGATTTGGCTTTTTCAGCTGCCATAGCTAGTTCCATGGTGTTGGTAAGTTTGGCGATAAGGAAATCACCTTTAGAAATGAAATGTAATTCACAATGGATGATTTGATTAATCATGTAATTTTCACAAGTCTGATAGTTGTACTGGGAAGCTGTTTCATAGCCTAGATAATTGTAGAGGTGTCCATCATAGACAGAATCTACTTGGATGTGGCAGGGAGGTCATGGGAAGGGATGGTACTTCTGAAAGCAGGCTTTGTATAGAATCAGATCTGCTTTGTGGGAAGCATAGAGTACTTTGGACTGGTCAGTCAATTCATTGAGGGAGAGGATTTGTCCAAACCAGTCGATGGTAGGGTTGACAGCTTTTAGCCAAGGGAGTTCCAGGATGAGGTTTTGTCATTCATAATCCATGATATAGAAAAGAACTTTATGGGCAAGTTTTTTGATATGAATAAAGAGCTCAGTAGTGAACCAAACTCCTCCTTTGTCAGTGGGTCCTTGGTTGAGATTGGTAACATTGAGGGGAAAGAGGAGTCAGGTGATGGGGAGCTTGTGTTTTCAGACAAAGCCCCAGTCAATACAAGAGATATTGGTCTCACTGTCAATGAGAGTGCAGGTATCAACAGTTTTCAACATGTGTGAGGGGACAATAACTTGAAGGGGAATTTGCATTGAACCAGGCAAAATAGATACATTTACACATTGTATGGTAGGAGAGGCTCATGTCAGTTGAGGTCTCTGTTCTAAAAATCCTCTTTTGGGAGGGAAAATTGGACATGATGAACATGGAGGTCATCATCATTGTCATTGCAGGTTTGAAGTTTGGGAAGATTATCCTCCATCTGTTCTACTCATTTGACCAAAGTCTTCCAAGGTTCCTTTGGGTACTTGGTACAGGCATTGGCCATATGGCCTTTCTGCTTGCATTGAAGGCATCATCCTTCCTTGAAGCATCACTCCTGCTCTTCAGGAGTTAGCTTGGGGGATCTGGGAATGTTGATCATGTCAATGTCCATTGCATTAGGGTCATAAGGTCTTTGGAGGGTAGGGGTGGTAGGGGTTGCATAGGATTGATAGAATGGAGTGGAATGGATATAGTGTTGATGGATAACAGTTTTGGCTCAGTCATTCTGGACCTGGAAATGAATGGCTTTCAAATATGTATCATTCATTAACCTTAGTAGAGACCATATTTATGGAGATGATGCAGCATGAGAGGTGTTACGCTCAACGTGGTCAAGTATAGGCCTGCAGTGGTTCAAGGGCTTACTGTCACTTATACAGCTGACAGGACAAGGGGCCTGACGAGGGGGTTCCTTGACAGAGAGGCTAAGACTGGCATAAGATTAATGTCGGGTCAAAAGGGGGTGGGGTCCACTCAAGGGTCTTCCTTGGCAGAGATTCTGAGGACTGTTGAGGACCGAGGGATCAACGGGTCTAGAGACATTGCAGGACTAGTGATGGATCGAGGGTTCAGAGGAAGTGTCCACTCAATAGTAGGATGAGGACTGGGGGACCCAAGAGCAACTCCAAGATACTAGGTAAATTGCAGGAGGTCTAAGATAGGGAATACATCTGAGTATCGAGGGTTTATATATGTGAGCCAAATGGTTAAGGGTAGGCAAAGGAAGAAGGTGAGTCAGCGATAGAAAGTGATGAAATTGCGAAGAAGGTGAGTCACTATGGAGTGGATGCGATGGCATCAGATAGAGGTTGGTAATACAACTGTGGATAAGTCACACTAAATAAGTAAGCAGTAATGGAAAAGCAATGGTAAGAGAAAAGGATTCAAGCGGGATTCGAACAGCGAAGGTCAAGGTCCTTTGGTACATGCAATGAGTAACTGTAGGGAAAAGAAAAGAGGGGCTCAACGAATCATAACAAGAGAGGGGGTGGGATCTCAGCAGTAAAGAAGTTGATCAGGACATTCTGATTGACCTGGTTTCGGAACTCAGTGATGTAGTTTGTGAGTTCAAGGCCAAAGGAACTGCCTTTCTTAGGAATGAGGCATTGCAGATGGAGTCAATGGATGGTTTGGTTCTTTGTGTCTTGGGGTTCAAAAGTAGTTTTGAACTTAGCAATAAAGACAATGAAATTTCCAAAGGATTGATTTCTGATGGCTTTGTCACAGACTGTGGAAGCCCAGATAAATGCTGATCTGTCCTTCATATAGGATAGGGCATAAGCAATCTTCTTGTTGTTATCATCATAAACAGACTTGTTTATGATGAGGTAAGTTTGAATTGTAGAGAGCCAGGATATGGCTTTTTCATAGGAATCATCAAAGGAATCAGGGGCTCCAAGATGGAGTTCAGTGGGTTTTGAGGTGGACATGGGGTTTGAGGGGGGTGGTTGAGGGGATGGCAAGGTAAATGCCAGTTGTTGGTGAACTGGAGTTGGGAATGATGGGGTGGATTCTCTGGGAATGCTGAGTGCTGCAGAGAGTCTATGGGTAAGTTCTAAGTCTTTGGGTTGCTGAGAGATGACAAGGTCTTTGTCAGTTTTGATGGAGAGATAAGAACAGGTGTGCCAGTTCCCATTAGTGTCCATTTGAAGGCACCCAAAGCAAATTTTGAGGCATTAGTTGCAATGGCAAGGGAGCAGAGAGGTTGGGAAGTTGAGGAATGGAGCAGGACAGGAAGAGTTCTATGAGGCAGTCAAAGGACTTTTGACATTCAGAGGACCTGTTCCAGTGGCTGGTTTTCTTTGTAACATTGATGAGGGGATGGGCAATAGAGGAGTAATCAGGGATGAATCACCAGTAGAAAAGATTATACACGGCAAAGTTTTTCAAGTGTAGGCCAGGAGGCAATACTGTCAAGTTTGACAGGGTCCATGATGAGTTGTTCTGATTTAACAATCATTCCCAGATATTCTACTTTTTGTGAAGCAAAAATGCATTTTTCAAGTTTGAGGTGAAGGTCAAGTTCATTCATCCTCTGCAGGACTCATTTGGTCCACTCTGTATACATTTTTCATCAGGGAAAAAGATAAGGAGGTCATCCATATAAATGACAAGCTACTCTTTAACAATTATGATCATTCATGAACCTTTGAAATATTGTGGAGAAGTTGGTAAGACCAAAGAACATTACAGTGGGTTCAAAGAGTCTTTTGTGGATGATAAAGGCAGCTTTCCATTGTAACTAAATAGAGATACGAAAGCACAAAAGAATAATGTAACATAACGTACAGATGGATGGAAAGAATGGAGACAGAGGAGATGGAGTGGTCAGAGGAAACATATCAGAGAAATGTCACCGGAGGTGACTTGAATAGTATCAGAGGTGGTCGGAGTTGACTTGGTGAAATTCTGGGATATGACAGTATCCCCCTCTTAGGCCTGAACCCCTGAAGGCCATGAGAAACGTCTAAGCGGAGGCGCGTGGAGGTGGCAGTTAGCCAGGGCTTCTGTGTGGGAATCAAAGCCAGGTGGCATCGGAGATGGTATAAAAGACAGGGGTCTATTCGTCCACTTCTTTCATCAACATTTTCATCATGTCCCCCAACCCATCATCAACCACATCTACTCCTTTTCCCGGCATGACCTCCTGGTCAGACAATCGTCTACAGGAGGATGACAATGACAACAAAGAGCTTGGTCGAGCAAAGTTCACCAAGTGCTGCTGTCATGTGATGGAGAGGAAAGAAAAAAAGAGGTGGGAAGAGGAGGAGAAGAAGCAGCGCAAGGAGGATGATCAGAGGAAAGCGGAGGATGCCGCAAAAGCAAAGCACAAGGCCGAGGACACTGAGTGGAGAAAGAGGGAGGAGGAGCAAGTGAGGGAGCGGGTGAAGGAAGTCACCGAGGTAAGTCATTTCAGACATCTCGGAGCGGGGCTGATAACTCAGTGCAGGAGCAAAGGGGTCTGGGTCCTGCCCAGTCTAAACCCAGGCAGAAAGCCAAGGACAAGGTGAGGGCAGTTGAGTCGCCGGTGGAGCAACTGGAGGACACATGCCGCCGATGTATCACCAAGAACATCGAGTATGTGCTGTCCCAAGGGAGGAAGGCCACATCATGTGCCGCATGCGCCACAATCAAGATGCGGTGCAAGTGACCGGGTTCCACACCCAAGGAAGATGATGACAAGGTGGAGATAGTGGAGGTTCTGGCACTGAAGAAGCGCAAATTATATGTCGGTGCACCGAGGCCGAAGAAGAAAGCACAGACTGATGCAGAGGATGATAGGCTGGTGGCCGGACTGTTGGGGGCGTGTCAGGGGGTAATGGAGGAGTTGGTATTGACTGCACTCCTTCGGGATATGGTGGAGGCCTGGTGCTGGGACAAAAGGAGGGCGGTGGAGCAAACAGTAGTGCTCCTGGAGGTGTGAAAGGCGATTTTGTTGCTGATTGCTGTCCAGCAGGAGGCCATTGAGATGTGCCTCAACCGATGGGGCATAGAGGACCAGCAGTCCCTTACCCTGTCAGAGGACGATTTCAAAGTGAGGTTGGCAGAGCTGGCTGGGTTAGTGGTGGAGGCATCGGAGATTGCGGAGAGGGACACCGGAGCTGAGGGGACCAGTGACGACACCGATGCGGAGGAGGAGGGTACAGATGAGGAGATGGGCAGCCATTAAGGCCTTGACTCTTGTATAGTAGTGTAAAGTAATCTTTTGTGTTTTCTGTCTTTTCTTTTTCTGTACATAATAAAGTCATTGTTTTCGGAGATGGGAGGAAATG
>JBBPMJ010000092.1:0-78472 GCA_038090255.1 Austroboletus niveus
TGAGTCGTTGTTGCTGCAGGCGTCACACATGACATGACATAATTGCACCACCACAGGTAAATTCCTCGCACTAAGTCTTTCTCGTTCTCCATGTTGACACCATAGGCCTAGCATCTCCTCCCTGTTCGTGGTTTACTGTGAACAGTTTCTTCCTGTCACTACCCGTGGTATACCACTGGTAGTCTCTTTGGTCATTGGGTGATGATCATCATCGTCCCTCTTGGATTCACTGGTGAGCCCGGCCCATGACCACCTCATGGTACCGTCAGTCTCTTTACAAGCCGATTTGAGTGGATGGCCATATTTGGGCCTTTTTATTTGATGTCTCTGCATCAGTATTCCCTTCGCATCTCAAATCATTCCTCCCATTGCTCGGCTCACTGGTGTTTACACCGAGGAGTCTTCCCTACTACCATTGTAGCTCACCAGTGTCTACACTGAGGAGCTTCTCCATCATTGCGTGACCTCTTTCATTGCGGCTCACATTGACGAGCCTCTGATTTCGTTCCACAGGTCCATCACTCCAACTTCAGCATGGCCCACTCTTTCCTGTCTTGCCTATAACAGTGCGATCATCATCACTCTCCGATGTTCAACACTGGGGAGCATCTTTTCCCTACGTACTATTTTGTGATGGCCCAAGCATCACAGTTACCATGATATTGGTTTCCCCCACCATCCTGCTGCAGAATGGCACACCAAGAAATGGGTTATTGGATAATTTGTTATAATCTGTTTAACAAATAACAACACTGCTTGTGCACTACTGAGTACTATGTGGCAGTGAGTGCCTGCCGAGCATCTGCTGAACGCATGCTGAGTGCCTGCTGAGTGGCTGATAAGTGCCTGAGTGCCTGCTGAGTGGCTGATAAGTGGCTGATCCCTTTTCTCATCTCGAATATGTAATATTTTTAGCAAATAAAAAAGGTAAATGAAAATATGGTATTTTTTGTAAACTGAAAAGACAATGCAAAATTATATATTTCCCATAGCATTTTTGCAAAACCAAAAGTTCGGATATCTGGTGCCAGAAAAGGCGTTGGCGATATTTGAAATTTCGTGCTAAATTTATGGCCCCTGAAAATTTGTTGTTTTCTTTGCTATTTTTGTGATATATAATATGCTACACAAAAGAGTGTATTTCCTCGAACATTTTCATAATAATAATACTTTACATTTTCATGCAACAAAAATGTGAAACAAAAATTTCTTATCATCATTTTGCATTTTCAATACACTATAAACATTGCAAAAATGTCCTTATCCCCGGTGTGTGGGGAATTACACCCCTGTGCCTATCGATCTGCCACCCTTATCTCTGCTGAATGGAATTACGACATCTATGACCAGGAGCTACTGGCCATAATACATGCCCAGGAAGACTGGCGACACCATCTATTAGGAGCATGACATCCTGTAAACATCCTCACTGATCACAAAAATCTTACATATTTTTGCACCCCCCAAAGGTTATCCTGATGTCATGCCAGATGGCAAATGTTCCTCCAAGACTTTGATTTGTCTTTCACCTATCTACCTGGAATACAGATGGGCCCTGCTGATGCTCTATCCCACGAGGACGAGATAGATATCACCCATGATAATGCCGATGTCATCCTACTACCAGATGAACTATTTATCTCTTCCTTGGACCTGGCATTAACTGAGAAAATCCACTCATCCACAACCAAAGACCCCTTCGTGTTACAAGCATTAGAAGCTATGTATCAAAGCATACCTCCTCTCCCACGATCTACCTTAACTGATTGATCCTTTGACGAAGGACAACTCTATTTTAAAAATAGATTGTATATTCCAGAAGAAGCCCAACAGTCCCTCATCAAGGAACTACACTTCTCACCAGCCATCGGGCACATGGGACATTTTTAAACCCTTGCTAACCTAGAAAAAGAATACTGGTGGCCAGGAATAACCTCATTTGTATTTGTATGACATTACATTGCCGGATGCCCAACCTGTCAGGCCTCAAAGATTAACACCCATCCCACTCGCCCCACTCTACTCCCTCTTTCCTCAAAGGCAACCCTCCCTTTTCAACAAATATCAGTCGATCTCATCTCCAGATTATCCCTCTCCCAGGAATTTGATGGTGTTATGGTCGTGGTCAACCATGGTCTTATGAAGGGGGTAATTCTCTGCTCTTGTACTAAAATAATCGATGCTGCCGGAGTAGCATGTCTCTTTTTGGACCATGTCTTCAAAAGGGTTGGACTTCATGACAAAATCATATTGGACCAAGGCCCACAGTTTGCCTCTATATTTGCCAGAGAACTTGCCCACCTACTCTACTATGATGTAGCACTATCCTCTGTATATCACCCTCAAACTGATGGAAAAATGAAATGTGTAAATCAAGAACTGGAAACCTATCTTCATATATTCTGTGCCAACTTCCCTGAGAAATGGACCAACTACCTACCCCTGGTGGAATTTCACCACAACTCGGCTGTACATTCTGTCACCAGGAAATCCCCTTTTGAACTATTATTAGGTTACTCCTCCCGAGCTTACCCACCTATCAGAGAAACCTTCATTCCTGAGTTAGAATCCCATCTTTCAGCATTAACGGAAGCCCACTCCGAAGCACAGGCCGCACATAAGAGAGCAAGGTTATTCATGGAATGATGGAAAAACACCAAATTCATCCCCTGGAAAGTAGGGGACAAGGTTTGGTTAGAAAACACCAACCTAAAGACAAACTACCCCTCCCGAAAACTTACCCCCAAGAGAGAAGGACCTTTCAAGATTGAACAAGTGCTATCCCCAGTATCCTATCAACTCCACTTACCCCCAACATGGAAAATCCATGACATGTTCCATGCGGCTCTCCTCTCTCCATTTAAGGAAACCCAGGAACATGGGATTGGATACATAAATCCTCTGTCGGAGTTAATAGATGGAGAAGAGGAATGGGAAATTGACAAGATTGTTGCCCATAGGGGAAGGAAGGGGTCCCGACAATTCTGCATCAGGTGAAAAGGATACGGATTGGGGGATGACACCTGGGAACCTGAAACCAACCTGACAAACTCCCAAGAGATGGTAAACGCTTATAAAGGGTCAAGAGGCCTGGAAATCTAACAGAAATGTCCCATTACTCCTCTATAAAAGAATACTCCATTGAATCCTTCCATGAATCCCCCAGACTATCCCCACCAGCCCCACCACCCCTCCAGTCTGGAATCTTTATTCCTGAACTACCCCCAGTTAGGGAGCACCGACTTTCCACTGTTTTCCGAAATACCCTCTTGGTATCAGTACTCAAATGCCCCACCCTCTTCTCTATCTTGGTCAACCACCCCCTCTACGATGAAGCACCCCTCTTCCTCCCCTTATTTCAACCTTTCAATGAATCTCCCTGGCCATCAGGCTCAACTTTGACTGAGCTCAATCCAACCCTACCCC
The DNA here is from genome assembly GCA_038090255.1 of Austroboletus niveus. Lineage (NCBI taxonomy): Eukaryota > Fungi > Basidiomycota > Agaricomycetes > Boletales > Boletaceae > Austroboletus > Austroboletus niveus. The sequence continues at coordinate 3,427 of JBBPMJ010000092.1, forward strand.
AGCTGACTCCATGAACTATGCCATCGAACATTCCCTTGCTGAGACAAGAATTCAGGTGGCCCAACTCTTGGCCAATGTGGAAGTCTTTCAACTCATTAATACCTTCCCCCAACTCACAATGGCTTCCTATCTCCGACCTATCCTCCAAGCCCTTACCGAAATCCAAGGAAGAGATTACTTTGCCGACTCCCCCTGGGATGAATCTATTGTATCCCCCGCAGTTGCCCCCATCATTGAGCATTTTGATGGGGTCCACCATGCCAGGAACCCCCCATCATGGAATCATGTGGACCAATCCTTGGAGGAATTGCCATGACCGAGAGGAGAATTAGGGAAACAGCTCTATAAATGGCCGAAAACTTGGCCATGACCTTCCTCCCCCAAATCACCCCAGTTCATCCCATACCATCAGATAGGTCAAAGCTGTTATGCGTGCGCAATGTTCAGCCTCAATCCAGTGTCTCTTCAGAGGTGAGACAAGGTCCTACAGAGGTCCGGTAGTAGGTGCTCTGCTGAGACTTGATACTCAGGCAGGAGAGACTAAACACTGCATATAATTGCACAGATTTAGCTAAGGAGTACAAAGGAAATAGCAGCTAGTTATACATCCCCAAACAGCCAATAGGAAGGGAGCAGAACTCCATAAACTAAAGGTGAAGAGATAAATGAAACAATGGTAAGACTATACAGATGGCCCATGTGACACAAGGGTGAGATCGGGGAATGAGATCTCAGAAGAGTAAGATCAGGGGAAAGGGGTCCATGATGAAAGCTAAAAGATTAAAAAGGGAAGTCCTCATTGGAGATAACCGGAATCATTACCAAATCATCCAGTGTATAGTTGGAGGGGAACATTGTCCATAGCAGGCCCTTGGGGAGGTATTTGTATAAGTCCACTGGACTTGTAACAAAAGCCTGTTCAAGAAGCTCGTGCAAGTCTGAGAGGTTGGGAGAAAGAAGGCCGATCTGAAAAGAAGTGCAATCTTAAAGGGAAGGAAAAGGCCAGAGAGAAAACCCTGAGCCCCAACCCCCTTCCCATTCCCAGACCACCCCGATGCTCCAAGTGAAATGGCTGACTCACTTGTTTCCAATGTGGAAGCACCTCTCACCTCCAACCCCATTGTCCCATCTACCAGTGTTCCATCTGTCATGTCTACAAACCTGGACCACTTGTCATGGCAAAGGACACACCTCCTCCGAATGTGTCAGACCAGAGGACAACAATGACAGAGACTCCACCAGAGGAGATTGGGTTTGAAGAGGCTCTTCAAGCTTATGAAGGAGGTAATGTTACAAGTCTGGTGGACTTATACAAATATCTCCCTGAGGCCCCGCTATGAACAATGTTCTCTTCGGACTACACTTTAGACAATGGCATAATTATTCTGCTCATGTCCAATGAGGATTTCCCTTGGTAGTACTTCTCTTCTTCTTTACAGATTCTTTCTCCTGATCTCATTCTTCCGAGATCTCATTCCCCAATCTCCTCCTTGTGTCACATGGGCCATGTATACTGTCTTACCACTATTTTGTTGTCTCTTCCCTTTTAGCTTATGGAGTTCCACTCCCTTCTTATTGGTTACTTGGGACTGTATAAATAGTTGCTAGTCAATTGTACTCCCTAGCTAAATCTGTGCAATTATACACAGTGTTTAGTCTCTTCTGTCTGAGTATCGAGCCTCAGCAGAGCAACTATTACTGGACCTCTATAGGACTTTGTCTCGTCTCTTAAGGAGACACTGGATTGAGGCTGAACATTGCGCACACGTAACATTGCCAATAACTCGCATATAGTCCCAACTCTGATATGGAACAGATGAGAATGTAAATCTGCCATGGTAAGTTGCCTGTTTTCTCTTGCAATGGCTGCAGTAATCTGAGAGGACTTTGCTTTGTAAAGGCCATTCATAACTTTGACTTGACCTATAAGAGAACACTTGGCATCAAAAATCTGGCAAATGCCACCATCAAGGACCGCTCGGTAACCAGACTCAGTGAGGTGACTGATAGACATAAGTGTCACTCACATGCTTGGCACATAAAGAACATTCCATAAGACCAATTGCATCTGAGAATCCCCAGACTAAAGATAAATGGGTAAGTTGCCATGTCCGATAGCATTGAATGTTCCATTGTCTGCACCTCAGATAGGTTTAGGTGAAATGGAAACAAAGTTCAAGAATCATTTGCAACATGGGGAAAGATGTTGTGAGGCATCACTATCATAAAGTTGGGGTACCTCAATGTTTTGAGCCAGAAACATAATGACGATTTCAATGGGGGAAGAATTGCTGTCAAGTGCGAACCAGGCACTATCAGATTCGTTGGTTGTGGTTGCATGAGCTGATGATTTTGACATCTGATTGTCTTTATCTTTAGACTTCTTTCCACATGGCTTCCAGTTCTTTGGCACCTGACCAGCCTTCCTGCTACCTTCTTCCCAACAATTGTGTGCTTTGTGGCTGGACCACCTGCAGTTATTACAGTTGCCATCAAAATGTTTCCCTTTTCATTTCCCTCTCTTCGTCAAAGCATCAGCTCCAAAGGCTGCATCTTCAGTGCCAGTTTTCTTCCCCTTTTTCCCATCCTGCAGCGTAAGTCTATTATATTCTTCCAGGACAATCTCCATCAGGTCGTCAGATGTAACCAATTTGCCTTGTAGGCATATTGTTAAGGATAAGGCTAAAAGGCCAGGATTGTAGGAACGAGGAAGTGATGCATATACAATGTTAAAAAGGTCTTTATCTGAAACTGGTTGTCCAATGGAGGCCAGATCTTCTCACAATGTAATAATCTTCTCTATATGCACACGTGTGTCTTCACCATCCTTCAGTTTGAGTTCTCCAAGCTGATGATACATCTCAGTACCAACCACAAGGGATTGCTTCTTGAAGAGATGTTGAAGAGCTGAAAAATATTCATGAGCAGAGTTCTTGCCCACAAGATGAACAAAAAGGGAATTTGGGAGAGTAGTTGCAATCATATGCTGCATCTTCATATCCTTTTCAATCCAGGTCACAAGATTCTTTTTATAATCCTTGACCAGTTTGATCTCAGCAGAGATTCTTGCCATCCATTCAGTGGATTTTCCAACTGCCGGATCAGTGGGCTTTGGTTTGCTGCCATCAAGATAACTGCCAAGTCCTTGACTTCCTGTAGCAAGCTGAAGGTGGACCTTCCAAGTGGTCCATTCCTTGCCAGACATGTCAAGCTTTGGTAGCTTAACCTCCTCTGATGTAGTAGTAAACATTTTGTTGGATATATGCATGTCGAATACAAAAATGTATATGTGATTAGCTATAGCACCAGAACAGGGCTCATAACCTGTAGAAGTATAGTATACTACAGAGTGTAAGTACAATGCGTGAATAGCAAGTAGGCTGGTCTTACCTCAGTATGAGACAGAGTTTGTGACTGAGGTAGAGATGTGCTGATACAAAAGTTATCTATGCAAGATTACATAATACAGAAGTGTCCAAGTCTGTTTGAATGTACTATATATGAATAAAACACAACATTATTTGTGCTTATTTGCAGAAAAATGGGTCAGACTTAACTGGTGTAAGGAATGTGTCATGGCTATGCACAGACACGTGGCCAACTGGCCATTTGTGATGCTGAACTATGTACTATACAATTCTTTGTCTCTTTCATCCCTTTCACATTCTGTTTGCTTTCTTATTCCTTTGTATGTGATCAGTCATTGGTATGTTCCTTTGTGTTTTCGTTTTCCCATTTATCTAAACACTACATAGCCTATGCCACTTTGTATTTAAGACTAATCAGTTATCCTCAATAGACATGCAATAGATTCCTGTCTCTCACTATCCAGTCCCATTCTTCCATTTGATCAAGCTAGGTGCATCACTGCTTGCAACATTGCAACCTTCTCCACCACTCCCCATTTGGTTTTACCCTCTTCCCTTTTGAACTTTCCCCCCCAATTGTGATCCATGCATAATGCCAGACACATTCTATACTGGCTGTGCAGAAGCTTTGAATAGCGAGAATCAGAATTAATTTGTAAACTGTCATGGTTCACTTGTTCTCTGATTTGATTCTGAGCAAAAACAAAGAACTCTCCCTTTCTGTAGTGGCATCTCAATACAGATGGATGTCCACTGTTAAGTACAGGTTTGTCTAGGACTGGGTAGTGAACTCCAGAGTGCCAGAGTTGGTCAGAGGGGGTAGGGACTTTGGCTTTACCTTATGTGATGTGCCCTTGTCCAGTTTTGTTGTTCCTAATTTATAAGGGGAGCAGAGCAGAGGTTTAGAGTGACAAGATGTTAGAGGAGAGTTGTCAGGGCTCAAGTGGGAGAGCTTGTTGACAAGCTCAATGATGGAGGAAAGATAGGATGGAATTAAGTTGATATTTGAACTGGAGAACTAAGACATAATACAGCAGGTTTATATACAGAGGTCAAAGTCCAAATGTAGTAAAGTCAGGGTCAGAGGGATGGAGGAAACTGAGTACCACTGCTGTGCCAGTAAGTCACACAGCCAGAGCTGTGCACCTTACCCTGAGCACTGCAGTGATAAAATGAAGACTATACTATAAAGGGAACAAAGGGGAATGTAACATAACATACATGAATATAAGAGAAAAGTGGATACAGAGTAGCAGAGTACATAGGGACAGAATAGTGAAGGGGACTTAGTGAGAATCTGGGATATGACAGTATTTTCCTCTTAGGCCTGAACTTCTGAAGGCCAAAGTGGTGGCTAAATTCATCTGTGTGGTAAATGAAATTGTAATGGGGTGGAGATGTGACATGAGAGTGTGTGCAGAGTGGACAGCAAAGCATTGTCTAAGCAAATGTGGAGTGGAACTGGAAATTGCTGACAGGGAGCATATAAGGTGGGATTATGTACTTCAACTCGCTAACTTTTTTTACCTCATGTCTTCTACCCTTATCAAAATAACTGACATCTGCACCTGAGACAACACACATCTTGCAGAGGATGACAATGACAATAATGACAAAGTCTTTGAGGCAAAGGCAGTGATGATGCATAAAGGTGCAGAAGAAAGAGGAATGCCAATGGATGGAAGAGAAGACACAAAGGTGCAAAGAAGATGTGTATAAGCATTGGGAGGAAGAGAAGGAGCAGGCACAGCATGAGGTGGAAGAGAGCAAACATTGCAAGTGTGAAGAGGAGGAGGCCACGAGGTGTCATGCAGAGAAGGTCATGGCAGAGGCCACTGATGTGGATGCAGGGTGAGTACACAAATGCAGAGTTGAAGAGGTATGCTAACCACCCAACAGGATGAACAAATGCCACCAGTTGGCCTTCCCAAGCTCCATCAAAAGGGCAAGGGCAAGAAGAAGGTGGCCAAGCCATGGATTGACCATGTGCCAGATGTGTGTTTCCAGTGCCACCACCTCAACATTGAGTGCATGCTAGTGTTGGAAAAGAAGGCATTGTCATATGCAGTGTGTGTCAGCATCAAACAACAATCCAAGTGGCCAATGGATGAAGATGAGGTTGTGGAGAAACTGGTGCTAAAGAAGTGGAAGGTGGGCCTGGAGGTATCAGGGTCAAATAAGAAGATGAGAATGGAGACAGAAGATGAGAGGCTCACAGACAGGCCATGGACAGAGCTCATCAGCATGATGATGGAAGTCACTGAGGCTATCCATGATCTGGTCCAGGTCCAATGCTGGAATACAAGGAAGAAGGAAGAAGAAGCAGTGCATCACCAATATAACCAAGAAAATCAGCAGATGCAGCTGCAGAACATAGTGCAGGTGGTGTGCAACCTGGGATATGAGGGGGAGGTGTTGGCGATGTGAAGAAAGATGAAGAACCACATGTTCAAAGGAACACAAGTGGAGGTGGTGGATGCAGAGGAGTCAAGGGAAGAGGTGGATGTTGAACTTGCACTGTTCCAGGTGACACGTATTAGGTGTCAAGCCTGTACTTAGGTTCATAGCAGCATGGATCATAGAACCTACACAGGAGCAACAACTCTACCATATCAGATAGCCATGTACTCACTGGAGGTAAGGACAGAGCTTGGGGGCTTGGTCTGATGTTGATGGTTCAAAGTAAAGAAGTTCTGATTAAAGTGGAGTTGGAACTCTACACTTTATACTAAGTATGCTACATATTAAGTAAGCCTTTCTCATGTACTGAATATACACTACTCAGGCTATAGATAAGCATCCTATAGTTAGTTACTTTCAACACTCCCCCTTGCTAAATACACTAAGTATGTAAGCAATAAGAGACAGGGGTGCTAATCTACCTGGGAAGAGTCATAGAAGACTAAGCCCAATTTTGATCTGAACTGATCAAGTTTGACATGATCCAAGTTCTGGGTGAAAATGTCTGCAGGGTTGTTGGTGTTACGCTCGACGTGGTCAAGTGTAGGCCTACAGAGGTTCGAGGGCTGACTGTCACTATATAGCTGACAGGACGAGGGGGCCTGATGAAGGGGTTCCTTGATAGGGAGGCTAAGGCCAGTGTAAGACTAACGTCGGGTTGAAAGGAGGGGGGAGTTCACTCAAGGGTCTTTCTTGGTAGAGGTTCTGGGGACCGTTGAGGACTGGGGGATCAATGGGTCTTGAGGACATTGCAGGACTAGTGATGGGTCAAGGGTTCAAAGGGAGCGTCCACTCAATAGTAGGATGTGTTACGCTTGACATGGTCAAGCGCAGGCCTGCAGAGGTTCTAGGGCTTACTGTCACTATACAGCTGACAGGATGAGGGGGCCTGATGAGGGGGTTCCTTGACAGGGAGGCTAAAGCCAGTATAAGACTAACATCAGGTCGAAGGGGGGTTCGCTCAAGGGTCTTCCTTGGCAGAGGTTCTGAGGACCATTGAGGACTGAGGGATCAATGGGTCTTGGGGACATCGCAGGACTAGCGACAGATTGAGGGTTCAGAGGGAGCATCCACTCAACAGTAGGATGAGGACTGGGGGACCCAAGAGCAACTCCAAGATACTAGATAAATTGCAGGAGGTCTAAGATAGCAAATACACCTGAGTATCGAAGGTTTATATATGCAAGCCAAGTGGTTAAGGGTAGGTCAATGGAAGAAAGTGAGTCAGCGATAGAAAGCAATGGAATCGTGAAGAAGCTGAGTCACTATGGAGCGGATGCGATGGCATCAGATAAGTATTGGTGATACAACTGCGGATGAGTCATGCTAAATAAGTAAGTGGTATTGCAAAGATAAATGGTAAAAGAAAGAACCCAAGTGGAGCTTGAACAGTGAGGGTCAAGGTCCTTTGGTGTACAGGGTAAGTGAAGTAAGAAAAAAGAGAGAGGGGCCCAATGAATCGTAACATTACCCCCGTTGTATGGGTGAAACTGCGATGAAACCCTAGTAGTCACCGTGACAAGACCCAGTCTCATTGTCGTCAGCTTCAGTGCTGACAAAGAATTCATAGTTGTCTGCTGCTGGTGGAGATGGGGGGGAGTGGGGACCCGGCGAGGAATACGAACATTGGGGTATCGTTCAAGTGGGATGGGACGACCGCAGTGCGAGGAAGAAGAGTGCAAGGAATGGGGGGACTGGTGCATAGACAAGTCTGAGGAGGAAGAAGTGAATGCGTGAGGTGTTTGTGGGCGCATGGGACATGTGCGTTGGGGGTGTCCTGGGGATTGCCTGTGGCAGATGGGGCACTGATAGAATGGGTACAGGAGGCAGCGATGCCCAAGGCAGCAGCATTGGTAACACGCCTCATGGTATTGAGGGTGGTTGGGGGGAAGGGACCAGACTCCTTGGTTACCGGCCCAGTAGTCATCGGCATGGTCTAGGGTGGCGACTTCTTGAGCAGAGAGTGGTTCGGAGGATGTGGAGGGGGTGGAGACGTGGTCATTGCCAGTAGTGGCAAGGTTTTGGAGATATCGATCAATGTCGATAATGAAGTCCGTCATGCCTAACTGGTGCATCAGTTGGACAAGGTTGTGTTCCAGGGTCTGGTGGAGACGGTGGATGTGGAGGTTGGCCAGTGCTTGAGCAGCAGAGGCAGTGGGGGTGGCAGCAGAGATGGCAATGCAGGAGTTCGTCAGGAATAGACAGTACAGCCATGGCGAGACTGGAGTCTTGGAGCTCAGTGGCGATGGTGGTGGCGAGGTCATCATCGAGGGGTGTGGGGTGGTTCGGTAGTGTGGCAGGGGGTATGGACAACGGGAGGCAAGTGGGGCGGTTGGAGATTCATTGGGCAAGGGAGATGAGTATAGTAGCAGAGACGAGGGGTTCAGGGTGGGTCTAGCTAAAGCTGGGCCATGCAGATGGAATGCCTTCTGCATCATTGTGGAGGCGTTGGATCGGGGAGGGGGGAGATATGGGGATAGGTGCATCGCTGAGCTCGAGGGGGTTGTTGGCAGGGGTGGTAGTGGACCAGCCAGCTTCGGTGACGTCAGAGGGGACGTCGCTGGGTGCGGGGGAGGGTGCGGAGAGGGTAATGGACATGATTGTGAGGGGTGTGGTTTGGTGGGAGACTGAGGAGATCGAGTGACAACATTTATAGTTGTTGAGGAGGGATGCAGAGTTCTGTAGATTCTATGCAGGTTCCCAGGAATCTTCTTCGGCTGTGTACCCCTTCCATCAGATCAGGAAGGAAGGGGAGGATGGAGGTCCACGATGGTGGATGATCTTCTCGATTTCATACTCCTCATGTCCATCGATGAGGTCCGGTGGTGGGGAAGGGTAGTTCAGCCCGTGGACAGGGTTTTCGCGATAGGGGGATAGGAGAGACATGTGGAACACTGGGTGGATTTTCCATGATCATGGGAGGTGCAGTTTGTAGGTGATGGGAGATAACACCTTAACAATGGTAAAAGGTTCTTCACATTTCGGGGTAAACTTCAGGTTTATGACGGAGCATTTGAGATTTCTGGCTTCGAGCCAGACTTTGGATCCCTTGGTGAAGGGGGTGAAGGAGCGGTGGTTTCGGGATGCCATGACTTGGCAAGCGAGTTCGTGGGCAGCAAGAGCTTCATTGCAAGCAGCAACAAGGGATTTGAGGCGGTCCTCAATGGTGGGGATGTGGAAGTCAGTGATAACCAAGGAAAGGGCACAGAGTTCATATCCCATCATGAGATAGAATGGGGTCTGTCCGGTGACAGAGTGGGGGCAGTGGTTGTGTGTGAACTCAGCATGAGGGATGAGTTCGAACCATGTGGTGGGGTAACTTCTGCAGAAGATGTGGAGGTAGGTCTCGACTTCTTGGTTGACCCATTCGGTTTCACCATCAGTCTGGGGGTGGTATGCGGTGGAGAGCATGAGGGAGTAATTGAGAGCTTTCCCTAACGCTTTGGCGAAGGCAGAGGCAAACTGAGGGCCTTGATTGGAGATGATCCTGTCGTAAAGACCAAATCAGAGGAAGACTTTGTGGAAAAAGAGGACTGCAACCCCTTCCGTGGTGATGGTTTTCTTGGTAGGGCAGAGAATTACCCCCTTAGTAAGGCCATGGTCGACCATGACCAAAAGAGTATCAAACCCTGTGGATTCGGGGAGGTTAGTGATCAGATTGCACAAGATCTGTTGAAAGGGGCGGGTACAGGTGGAGTGGATGGGGGTAAGCAGGGGGACAGTGGGGTGGATGTTGGCCTTGTGTTGTTGACACGAGGCACAACCTTCAATGTACTTTCATACATATTGAGCGAGGCCTGGCCACCAAAACTCAGCAGTGACGAGCTGACGAGTCTTGAGATAACCTGGGTGACCAGCGGTCTTGTGGTCATGGAGATTCATCAGGGGAAATATAGACACGTCCTTGGAAAGTAAGGACGCCATCTTTGTATTGCCAGTCAGATAGGCGAGACCGAAAGGCTGGGGGAATAGTTCCATCAAGGGATTGAAGGGCCTTGAGGACAAAGGGGTCTGTCTTGGAATGAGATGAGATGTGCTCCTGGAGCATGGCATCAATGACATCAACAAACAGGGATGGGGGGAGGAGGATGACTCCTTCATTGTCAGCACCATCTGAGGGAATGTGATCAGGGCAGCAGGAGAGGGCATCGGGACTGGCAAGGAGTTTACTGGGAACATGGATCATGGTCAGATCAAAATCTGCCAGGTCGAGGAGCCAACAGGCTTGTTGGCGGTTGAGGTTCTGTGCTGACCGGAAATAGGTCAGGTTCTTGTGGTCTGTAAAGACTTGGACCAGGTGGGAGCTGCCATGGAGATAATGGCACCAGGATTTCAGGGCTTGCATGATAGCGAGGAGTTCCCAATCATAGATATCATAGTTTCGTTCTGCTGGTGAGAATGACTGGGAAAGATAGGAACAGGGATGCCAATCCCTGTTGGTATCTGCCTGGAGAAGGATTGCACCAGAGGCGAACTTGGAAGCATCTGTTGCGATAGTGAACTTGGAAGCATCCATTGCAATAGCAAATGGAGCAGAGAGGTTGGGGAGTTGGAGGACTGGGCGTGTGAGGAAGAGTTCTTTGAGGCAATCAAAGGACTTCTGGCATTCAGGGGACCAGGCCCAGGGAGTGGTTTTCTTGGTGAGATCAATGAGGGGGCGGGCGACCGAGGAGTAATCAGGGATGAATCGCCAATAGAAGTTGGTGAAACCGAGGAAAGAGCGGACATCACAGAGTTTCTCTGGGGTGGGCCAGGATGCAATCCCATCAAGCTTGACAGGGTCCATGGCAAGTTGACCAGGTTTAACGATCATTCTGAGGTATTCAACTTCTTTGAAGGCAAAGTTGCATTTCTCGAGTTTGAGGTGAAGGTCGAGTTCCTTCATGCATTGGAGGACACGCTTGGTTCGTTCAGCGTGGGTTTTCTCGTCAGGGGAGAAGATGAGGAGGTCGTCCATGTAGATGATGAGCCATCCTTTGGCAATCATATCGTGGAAGGAGTCGTTCATGAACCTTTGAAAGGTGGTGGGGGAGTTGGTGAGATCGAAGAACATGACAGTCGGTTCGAAGAGGCCTTTATGGGTGATAAAGGCAGCTTTCCACTGATGTCCGTCTTTGATTCGGACATTGTTGTAGCCCCATCGAACTTCGAACTTCGTGAAGACCTTGGCATCACAGAGTTTGTCGACGAGGTCAGAGATCAAGGGGAGGGGATAGGCATCACGAACAGTATGCTCATTGAGGTACCTGTAGTCCTGGCATGGACGGAGTCCGCCATCTTTCTTTCTGACGAAGAAGAATGGCGAAGCTTGAGGGGAGTTTGAGGGGCGTATCTTGCCCAAAGCAAGATTTTTGTCAAGGAAGGTTTCTGTGGCCTTGCACTTGTCTGGGGAGAGGGGGTAAATCTTTCCGACCTTGGGTGTGAAAGATTTGTCGAGATTGATCTCATGATCATAAGGGCATGAGGGAGGTACATGGTCCGTGGCTTCCTTTGAAAAGATGGAGGCGAAGTCAGAGTATTCTGGGGGGAGGGTGACCTTGGGTTTGGCTTTTTCAGCAGCCATGGCCAACTTGGTAGAGTTTGTGAGTTTGGCGATGAGGAGATCACCTTTAGGAATGAAGTGATAACCACATCGGATGATGTAGTTGACGGTGTAGTTGTCATGAGCGTGGTGGAGGTATTGTGATTCCATCTCATAGTTGAGGTATTCATAGAGACGTCCGTCATAGACAGAGTCCACTTGGATGTGACGAGGGAGTCGAGGGGAGGGCTTGAACTGTTAGAAATGCATTTCATATTGGTTCAAGTCGACTTTGTGGAGCATGTAGAGCTCCTTGGATTGGTCAGTGGACTTGTTAATGGAGAGAGTCTGACCGAACCAGTTGATGGTGGGGTTGACGGCTTTCAACCAGGGGAGACCAAGAATGAGGTTTTGTCGCCTGCAATCCATGACATAGAATAGGACTTTGTGAGTGAGTCCTTCAATGTGAACAAAGAGTTCGGTGGTGAAACGAACTCCTCCTTTATCCGTAGGTCCCTGGTTGAGATTGGTGATGTTAAGGGGGGAGGGGAGTCGGGTGGTGGGGAGCTTGTTTTTGCGGACAAAGCCCCAATCGATGCAAGAGATGTCGGCACCACTATCGATGAGGGTGCAGGTGTCAACAGTTTTCAACGTGTGCGAGGGTACAATGATTTGAACAGGGATTTGCATTGAGCCAGGCAGTGTAGGTACAGTTACACATTGTATTTTAGGAGAGTCCTGCATCGGTCGAGGTCTCCATTCTAAAAATCCTCCTTGGGGGGGAGAGTGAATTGGATGTGACAAACTGTGAGATCGTCGTCATCGTCATTATCACAGGTCTGGAGTTTGGGGAGGTCGTCGTCAACCTGTTTGACTCATTTGACTGAAGTCTTACGAGGTTCCTTGGGGTATTTTCCACAAGCATCAGCATGGTGGCCTTTTTGCCTGCAGCGTAAGCAATGTCCTTCTTTGAAGCATCGCTCCCGCTCCTTGGGAGTTAGCTTAGGGGGTCTGGGGACGTTGACTGCGTCGACGTCCATGGCATCGGGATCACGGGTTTTCTGGAAAGGGGAGGAGGTGGAGGGGGTCTGGTAGGACTGGTATGTGGGGGTGGAGTGGGTACGGTGTTGGTTAACGATGGTCTGAGCACGATCATTCTGAACCTGGAAGTGAACGGCTTTTGAGTACCATTCATCTACTTTCGTGGGGACTGTGTCCATGAAGAGAATACAGCGGGAGAGGGGAGGAGGGATGCCAGCAGCAAAGTAGTTGATCAGGACGATCTGATCAGTAATACCCGAGAAGGCGACGTTGTTTCTAAACTCAGTGATATGCCAAGTGAGTTCAGGACCATAAGATCCGTTTTTCTTGGGGATGAGGCGTTCCGAATGAAGCCAGTTGATGGCTTGATTCTTGGTATCCTGGTGTTCGAAAGCACCCTTGAATTTGGTGAGGAAGTCGTCGTTGAACATTCCGAAGGAGTTGGCGGTGATGGCTTCCTCTCAGAAGGTAGAGGCTCAGATGGTGGCCGAGCCCTTTTTCATGTAGGACAGGGCATAGGCGACCTTCCCAGGGCATGGCATCAGCATAAGAGCCGTCAAAGGCGTCAGGGGCTCCGAGGCGGAGTTCAGTGGGTTTGGTCATCATGGTGACTTGAGCTGGGGGTGGGGGCAGGGTGAATGCCGGTTGGTGATTGACTGGGGTTGGGAATGGTGGGGTGGGTACTCTGGAGATACCAAGTGCCACAGAGAGTCAATGGGCAAGTTCTAGGTCCTCAGGTTGTTGAGAAATGACGAGGTCTTCGTCAGTGTCGGCGGGGTTCTCCGAAGAGGGTTCATTGGTGTCTGACAAGTCAAGGGTTTCCCTCCGCAATGCGAGGTCAGGATAGAGTCTAGGGTTTCTGGGGCGTTGGTGGGCAATGGTGGAGGCTTATACAATGATAGCCAATCAAGGGAGATCTTAGACCTTTTGTTACACTTGACGTGGTCAAGCGTAGGCCTGCAGAGGTTCTAGGGCTTACTGTCACTATACAGCTGACAGGATGAGGGGTCCTGACAAGGGGGTTCCTTGACAGGGAGGCTAAAGCCGGCGTAAGACTAACGTCGGGTCGAAGGGGGGTCCACTCAAGGGTCTTCCTTGGCAGAGGTTCTGAGGACCATTGAGGACCGAGGGATCAACGGGTCTTGGGGATGTCGCAGGACTAGCAACGGATCGAGGGTTCAGAGGGAGTGTCCACTCAACAGTAGGATGAGGACTGGGGGACCCGAGAGCAACTCCAAAATACTATGTAAATTGCAGGAGGTCTAAGATAGCAAATACACCTGAGTATCGAAGGTTTATATATGCAAGCCAAGTGGTTAAGGGTAGGTCAATGGAAGAAAGTGAGTCAGTGATAGAAAGCAATGGAATCGTGAAGAAGCTGAGTCACTACGGAGCGGATGTAATGGCATTGGATAAGTATTGATAATACAACTGCAGATGAGTCACGCTAAATAAGTAAGCGGTATTGCAAAGATAAATGGTAAAAGAAAGGACCCAAGCAGGGCTCAAACAGTGAGAGTCAAGGTCCTTTGGTATACAGGGTAAGTGAAGTAAGAAAAAAGAAAGAGGGGCCCAACAAATCGTAACAGTTGGATTCTTCTAAAAAGAATATCTCTATGAACTTATCCTGGACATACTCACACACACTATGCCAATGAATGTCAATGTGTTTATTGCACTTCTCAGTCACAGGATTTGTAGCCATGAGATGGATCCTTGATTATCCCCACAGATAGGAGTGGGCATCAACTTGTATCCAAGTTCCCCTAAAAGGGTGCACAACCATACCACTTGTTTGCTGCAGTCAGACAAGGCAACATATTCTGCTTCAGTACTAGAGTGTGCAACTCTGTCCTGCTGGGACGACTTCCAGCTGAAGATGTCATTTGCCAGTTGAATAAACCAGCCAGTCTGTGAGCGATGAGTGTTGGGATCTGATGCCCAGTCAGAATCAGTGAAGGCAATCAACCCTGCCTCAGATGCACCATCAAACACTAGTAAATAGTACCCGGTATCAAGCAGATATCTACAGATATACAATACTTTGTCTAGGTGCTCTTTGGAGGGGTTTGCTGCATGCTTAGACATTGCTGTCACAGCATATGCAATGTCTGGGCATGTTCCAAGCATGATGTATAACAAGGAACTGATCACTTGTTGGTAGTGTGATCTTAATTCTGAGTCTATTGGCCCATGGTAATGAAGTGGGTAGTAACCCTGGGGCAGGGGGGTAGGTGCTGTACATGCATTCTGCATTCTGAATCTTTCTAGTACCTTTTCCAGGTATGAACATTGATCAAGCAAGATTTTGCGATCATGTTTTTTGATTCTCATATGCAAGAATTCCTTTGCAGGACCTATGTCTCTGCATTTCCATTGCTTCATGAAATGCCCCTTAACTTCTTCCACAAGGGCCTTGGATGGATCACAGAATAGAGCGTCATCTACATAAATGATGGTGACCACCATTGAGGTGCCTTTCTTTTTGTAGAGAAAAACATCAACATCTGATTTGAGATGTTCAAATCTGAGTTCTTTCATGCTCTCATTGAGTACTTCCCACCAGGCTAGTCCAGCCTGTTTAAGGCCATAGAGGGCATGCAATAGGCAAAGTACCTTATGCTCTTGCTCTGGGACTTTAAAGCCTTCAGGTTGCTTCATGAAGATCTTTTCTTTCAGCTTTCCATAAAGGTAAGCCAATTGAACATCAACTGCTTTAATATGCCAGTTTTCAATGGCAGTGAGAGCCAGCATAAGCCAAACTGTCTCAAATCTAACCACTGGTGAAAATATTTGATTGAAATCAACTCCCTTAATCTGGGAGAAACCCTTTGCAACTAGTCTAGCACATTTGTGACCATCAGATTTAATATCAAATACCCATCTGTTGTCAATGACTTTATGGCTATGGGGGCAATCCACTAGCTCATAAATGTTGCACTCTTATAACATGTCAAGCTCACATTGACAAGCAGCTTTCCATTCCTTTTGTGCTGCATGTGGTAATTTTTGGATGTCCCTATATGTCCATTCGCGAAGGGGTTTGTGTTCTGCAAAAGCATTAACCCACTGTGGGATTGCTTTGACATTAAAAATGCGGTCAGGTTAGCTTCCCCTTCATGACATAATTATCCAATGTCATCTTCACTTTGGTCAAGTGGAGACATAGGAGGGACTGACTCAGGTTGTGATATGTTGAGATCAAACTGACCAGGCATCTGCTGAGATGGGCCAGGTTAACCAACTATGTCATGCCATTTGGACTCCTTGTTCACATCCTATTTGACATCAACTGGATGCCAATCATCACCATAGACATTTCCAGGCCTTTGGGGGACCCGACACTGTCTTTCTGAATGATGGAGAGGAGGAGGAACTTGAGGTGGAGGAGGAAGCCTGCAAGTTTTGTGTGGTGATGCAGGGAGCTCAGGCGATGGGTGAGAAGAGGGGGTGCAAGAATGAGGGACTGGGTGAGGAGATGGAGAATGAGGAGCAGGAGAGGGTGGACATGAATCATCACCGTCAGAAGGAACTTCAGGTTATAGCTCAATCACTGTTTCAGGATGACTAGGAGGATTGGTCACTGGTGTGTGTCCCGTATGAGGGGTTGAACACACTGGTGCATGTTTGCATTTGGGGAAGAGTGTCTCATCATAAATGGCATGAGACAAGGTGAAAACAACATTATTGGGGGATCTCATAAACATATTGTTCTTTTGATTGCCTGGATGTGGTCCCAAATAGACCATGAGCTCAGATTTAGGGGCCAATTTGTTAGCCCGCATGTCCTGTGGTATATGCACATAGGCACCACATCTAAAGACATGCAGGTGTGCTACATCTGGGGCTTCTTTGCGAAGGAGCTCATATGGTGTGTGCCAGTTAAGGCTCTGTTTGGGTGGGCAATTATATAAATGCACTGCATGGCAGAATGAGAATTCCCACCAACTTTCTGGAAGGCAGGCATCATGGCAAAGGCTTTCTGACACATTGGACAGGGTTTGCATCATGTGCTCAGCTTGATCATTTTGTTGTGGTGTGTGGGGGGCTGAAGTATAGATTGCAATGCCCTCCCCCTGGAACAATGCATCAAACACTTTGGATTTAAATTCTCCTCCAAAATCTGACATCCATCCTTTCACTTTGGCAGAGGACTGAGTCTCCATCATCTTTAAGAAGTGGTGGGCTGCTTGCAGTGCAAGGTATTTGGTTCATAGGGTAGTAACCCAGGCAGAGCCTGAGTAATCATCAACGAAGACCATAGCATACTTGTAGCACCCATAGAAAAGGGTGGGGAACAACTTAAGGTTGCAATGGACCAGCTCAAATGGAGCTAAGGATCGTTTCCTATCGCTAGGATCAAAGGTTTGGTTGGGCAGTTTGCCCAAAGCACATCCAGGACAGATACTATCCATATTAGCAATTTCAAAATCTTCTGGGAAGTTACACATGTGCTTGTGCACATGTTTAAGATGATCCTTGAAAGAATGTCCGAAGTGGTAAAAAGACTAAAAGGTGGGTAAGTGAACTATGAGGTAGTTACATATCTGCAAGTCCGGATCATCAGAAATTGTCTGTGTAATGTGGGGAGTGAATAGGTTCACCCCAGAGGAACTCTAGAAGCAAGGGAATAAGACCTGGGCAAAGTTGAGAGCATAACCAATTGGTCTAATGGAAGACCACTTAGGCAGTCTTTAGAAGTCTGGAAGTCCAGAGGGCAAGTGTCAATTGTAAAAGCATGTAGATGGTGCAGGACTGGCAGTTCAGTCTTAGGAATGGTAGAGGGAGATGGTCCCAGTGGTATACAGTGTGAGCCAAATGGTAGCTGTCATTACAAAATGACAAGTACAAAATTTTATAGTCCAGATATGTCTGAACTCTACATATGAAACCAATAATATAAATAAGGTTGTGATGGAAGTCCATCAAAGGGTGACGAGATGAGAAGCAAGGAGATACTGACCCCTTGGGATGGAGATGAAACTTCTCACCTTGGGCTGATAAGACTGAAACATCAGTGATGTTTGGTACTCTTGACCATATAGCTATGTAGTGTCCAAATAAAGAAACAGAAGCACAGAAGACACAGTAGGAACAATATGAAGAGGGATCACCTATGAAATACCAAAGAGATCAATGGTCTTCTGAAAGTCCACTAGTCTGGAAGTTCAGCAGTCTTGTAAGTAACATCATACATGAACAAGTAAAAAGGTAGGGATCAAAAAACAATGATAAAGAAGTAATGAAGAACACATATAATGGCACACTGGTCTCCACAGCAGCAATGGACAATATCATAAGTGAGATTGCCCAGATGCATAGAATGTCTCTCATTTAGCACTAATGCTTTAATGGTATACATATTGTGGCCATGAAGGCCAGGGATAAAGGAGGCAAGAATGCCACCATCACCATAGGTGATGTCAAGGCATTTCACATCTTCCTTAATTCGAGCACCTGCTTGCATTAGTTGGCCAAGGGAAATGAGTTTTATATCACTGTTGGGCAAATGACCAACATCAAATAGCTGAAACAGTTTATCCTTGTTACTGTTGGGTTGCCTCCAATGAATTATAATCTTGCCAATTTCAATAATGTGGATCATACCAGCTGCAGTGTTAACTGGGATCTGTGCTTTTCCCTTGAGTTCAAGGTACTACACAAAGTCAGATCACTCAGGGGTAAAATGGGTCAATGATCCGGAATCCAAAATCCATAGGTTTTTGGCCTCATGCTCATCTCTGTGCTTACATCCACATCCCCCTTGATAGCTCTCATAATTTGAGGCCATACAAAGCAGTAGGAGAGTGGGAAAAGTGACACAAATCTCAGAAAAAGCGGTATTTCCGACATTTGGTAAGGTTCGTCGAAGCGAATTGGGTTCGGAATACCACGAATGGGTCGGGGGAATCCAGGGGAGTCTATTGAACCCCCTTTTAGGAAGGTTCGTCACCAAATACTTGGTAGAAAAAGGCAAAAAACCGCTTTTTTGGGTGTTTTTGGGCAAAAGTGGTAGGGTTTGTAAAGGTTTGTAAGGTTTGTAATTGTCCAGCTCGATAGCCAAAGTGTTAAAACGGGTGCTAGACCCTTGCAAACCTCGATCCGAGTCGACAAACCTAGGTTCATAACCCAAAAACTGTGTGTTTTAGGAGTTTTCTCCCACAAATGCATCTTTTCTGGCTTGAACAGGGTGAATCAAAGCAAGTACATCGAAGGACATTCAATTGCTCATGCCTAGATACAGTAGGTTCATGTGTGTCTACTGATCTCAAGTCTGATATGAATGTATCTAACTCATTACATGCCACTACTAGGTTCATAATAGGTTTGTCAAGGTTCATAATTGAATTAGCAAACCCAACTAGGTTTGTAGACACAAAAGGCGAAGCCAAACGATCAACAAGAGGTGGTGAGCATGACATCAGATCATCCCAGAGAGATTGCACATACAAAAAGTCAATGCCATCCATGGCTTCTCCCCCCTCTGAGCTGTACAAGTTGACAATGTCTTTGTCGTCAGGGAGCTCCACTAAGGAAGCTATGACTGGCCCAATGAGCTCATCGTCATCATCATACTTGTCATCACAGCTAGCAGCTGGGGCAGAGTGGATTTCTTTCCTCTTGCTAGCATGCTTGCATTTGGTAGGAGGGCGAGGAGTCTTAGCAGTGATGAAGGAGGAGGTGGCAGCGGCATCTGCAAGAGTGGTGTCAAGCTTTCTGATCAACTTGGAAGTGGGCTGAATGCCCAACCTGTGCACCAGGCTGAAAGTCTGGGGTATGCGAGGATTGAAAGCAGGACCTCCTGTCTCTTGATAATGAGAAGCTGGCTGATGGGCCAGCAGACATGGGTCAATTGTAGTGGGGGGCATTGGCAGATGTATGAATGACTAGAGCTTGCTCCAGCCAGGTCGAGGAGGCTATCTCAGCAACGTGGGCAGCATCTTTCTTCTTCTGCTTATGGTGCTTCTTCTTTTTCTTATCAGTGGCAGGAGGGGCAGTAGCCCCAGCTGCCAGCTGCTGCTGTTCTGATGTGGACGGCTGCTGCTGCTGCTGCTGGAAAGAGGGTGCCTTGCCCTGCTCATTGCACTTGATAGCACTGATCTTGTTGGCCTGGTGGCATTTTCCCTGACTCTGGAGACTCTTGGTCTCCCAGCTGTGCTTCAGTGAAGCACCTATCTCCACAACTAATGGATCCTTTGACTTGTTGATTGTAGTGTTGACCTGGGAGGTGAGATTCTGGATCATGATGTCATAGGTATTGGATACCTTCACCAGCAACATCATGCCAGCACTTTTTGAGTTGAGTGAGTAGCCAGTAGTCTGAAACTCCATTAACAAGTTGTCAAAGTTGGTGAGATGCAGAATGGGATTGGAGTTGGCAGGGATGGTATGATCGAGGATCTTCTTAAAGATGACATAGGCAGACAAGATGGTCTGCTTGTTGTATTTGTCAGCAAGAGCATCATATAGCTTCTTGGCAGTGGTATGGACCTCAAACTTGGCCTTGATGGCCAGCAAGACATGGGACAAGATAGTCCCAATGCAAGCATTATTAGCATTGTGCCATTTCAGGTAGTTTTGAACCAGAGTCTGATCCTTGTTGTCCATTGGAGCTGTAGGAGCATAGGAAGAGAGCTTGATCACCCAGAAGACCTGCTGGGCCTTCAAGTAGGTCTGAATCTGGGACCACCAACCCTTGAAGTTGGCACCACTAAAGGTGGGGAGAGAAATGGTGGCTTTGGGTGCAGACATTGTTTCAAGTTCTAAGAATGAAACTTTGTCAGTAAAACCAACCAACATAGGTTCACCCTTTTAGGATGAGATCTACTCTGTCTATCCTTTTGGACTGACAGAGGTTCTCATTCTTTGAGATGATCTGGCACATCAACTAACTGTTAAGTCAGGATGCTAACCAGGGCTCATAACCTGTTGAACTTGCACCATTCTAGGTGACACATATTAGGTGTCAAGCCTGTACTTAGGTTTGTAGCAGCATATATCATAGAACCTACACCGGGGCAACAACTCTACCATACTGGATAGCCATGTACTCACTGAAGGTGAGGACAGAGCTTGGGGGCTTGGTCTGATGGTGATGGTTCAAAGTAAAGAAGTTCTGATTAAAGCAGAGTTGGAACTCTACACTTTATACTCAGTATGCTACATATTAAGTAAACCTTTCTCATGTACTGAATATACACTACTCAGGCTATACATAGATAAGTGTCCTATAGTTAGTCGCTTTCAATAGTGGAGGTCCAGACAGAGGAGAAAGGGACTGAGGCAGAGAAGAGTGGTGCCAGAGATGAGGTGGACACTGAAGGAGAGGACATGGAGATGGGTGGCCAGTAGGGCTTAAGAACTTTGTAATTGTAGTTTTCTTTTTCTCTTTTTGTAATCTTTTTTTAAATAATGTAACATGATCTGTTATGCTCAATGTGGTCAAGCATAGGCCTGCAGAGGGTCGAGGGCTTACTGTCACTATACAGCAGACAGGACGAGGGGGCCTGACGAGGGAGTTCCTTGACAGGGAGGCTAAGGCCGGTGTAGGACTAACATTGGGTTGAAGGAGATCCGTTCAAGGGTCTTCCTTGGCAGAGGTTCTAGGAACTGTTTGAGGATCGAGAGATCAATAGATCTAAGGATGTCACAAGACTTAGCAACAGATCAAGGGTATAAAGGGAGTGTCCACTCAACAGTAGGACAAGGATTAAGGGACTGAGGACAACCAAGATACTAGATAGATTGCAGGAGGTCTAAGATAGTGAATACACCAGAGTATCAAGGGTTTATATACACAAGTCAAATGGTTAAGGGTAGGCAAAGGAAGAAAGTGAGTCAGCAATAGAAAGTGATGGAATCATGAAGAAGCTGAGTTACTATAAAGTGGATATAATGGCATCAGACAAAGGTTGGTAATACAACCGCGGATGAGTCATGCTAAATAAGTAAGCAGTAGTTGAAAAAGCAATGGTAAAAGAAAAGGACCCAAGCTGGGCTTGAATGGTGAGGGTCAAGGTCCTTTGGCATATATGATAAGTAAATATAGGAAAAAGAAAAGAGGGGCCCAATGAATCATAACATGATCAATGAAAATGAGATGGAGTGAAATGGGAAAGGAAATATAGCAGAGGTCTTATATGATGATATTTTTGTGAACTAACTAAACAGAGAAAACTGAGATGGAGAGAAATCTAAGTAAGCAGAGAAAAATGGAGTCAAGGTATATAGGGACCAGGCTTATTTGGATACTGGAGATAGAACTCTGCAACAAGTTTGGATGTGTGAACTAATTCCATTGCAAGTAATCAGAAGGTTTCTTCATTGGTACCTTCATAGCCAGATCAATGAACTACATCAGGAAATCTATAGTAACTTGGTGGTATTTGATACATACTTAATGTACTTGACACACTTGACAAAGCACTTCAAGTAAGTATGAGAAACAAGTAAAACCTACTTAATTTCAGTAGATGTAGCTACTTGATGCCCAACTTATTTACTTGCTTGACTTCAGAAAGTAAAATTATCTTCTGCTAAGTAATCCAAGTACATGTGTAAATAGAACTAAGTACTAGCTAAGGGTGCCCTTGTGGGGGACACTGTTGCACTGCTCATGCCCACCTCATTGTCATCATCATTGTCATTGCCAGCATGAGCATTAAGGGCACCATTGGATTGCCACTGGTGTTGATGGGGCACCACTGTTGCCACTATTGTGTTGTCATTGTTGTTGTTGTTGTTGATGTGTGGTATTGGAGGCACTGGTGTTGATGGGGCATCACTGTTGCCACTGTTGTGTCATTATCATTGTTGTTGTTGATGTGTGGTATTGGGGATGCTGTTGCATTGCCTGTGCCCACTTTGTCATTGTTGTCATCATTGTCATCTTTTGCATTGGCTTCATCTTGTTGCCACTGGTGTTGATGGGGCACTGCTGTTGCATCATTGTTGTTGCTGCTGCCACCACCACTGTGGTCTTCATGTTGTCATTGTTACCTTTTACATCAGATTTATCCTGTTGCCACTGGTGTTGATGGGGTGCCACTGTTGTGTTGTTGTTATTGCCACCACTGTGTGGTCTTCAGCATGTTGCAGCTGCTGTCATTGTTGTTGTTGTTGTTGTTGTGATATGGGGTGCCCTTGCATTACCTGTGCACTTGTTGTCATTGTTGTGTTGCTGGAATTGGGGTCACTGCTGCCATTGTTGTTGTTGTGGTGGTGTTGGAGCCATCATGGTGTTGGCCACTCTTATTGTCCTTTAGGCACATCATCATTATTGTTGTGATGTGGGGCAATCTTGCATTGCCTGTGCCCTTGTCATTGTAGGGTTGCCACCACTACCCTTGTTATCGTCATCATTGGGGCCATCCTGGTGTTTAGTTGCCTGCACCCTCGTCATTGTTATTGGGGGCATTTGTCTCCAGCACATCAGGATTGTCCTTGCCACATCATGCTGCTGGTGTTGGGGTCACTGCCACCACCCTCATCATCATCATCATTGGGACCATCCTTGCATTTGATTGCCTGCACCCTTGTCATCATCATTGGGGATGTTTATCTCCAGCACATCAGAATTGTCCTTGCCATGTCATGCTATTGGTATTGGGGTTGCCACCACTGCCCTTGTCATTGTCATTGTTGGAGTCATCCTTGTATTTGGTTGCCTGTACCCTTGTCATTGTCATTGGAGGTATTCATCTCTGGCACATCAGAATTGTCCTTGCCATGTCATGCTGCTGGTGTTAGGGTTGCCACCACTGCCCTCATTGCCATCATTGTTGGGGCCATCCTTGCATTCAGTTGCCTGCACCCTTGTCATTGTTATTGGGGGCATTTGTCTCCAGCATGTTGGGATTGTTCTTGCCATGTTGCCACTGCTGTCATTGTGTTGCTGGTGTTGTCATTGTTGTTTTGATACTGGAAGTGCTGGCATTGGGGGCATCCATGTGCTGCTTGTGCCTTGGTGCCTGCATCATCAGTTGGTGGGTATTGTCAGCCATATGGTGTGAGGATGCCACACCATTGGCCATCATCATTATTGAGGTGAACTTTGGGCTCATGTGGTGGGCACAACTATTGAGTTGTGGTGAGCAAAGAGGCAACTGGACTTAGAGAAATTTTACCTAAGGTTTTGTAGAGTACTCATATAACTTATCTTCACTTACCATTTTGAGGCTGTGTGATGTACTGGTTAGTGTGTCTCCCAATGTCTGTTTTTGGCAATCACCAAAGTCATGAGTTCAATTCCACCTGTTGACAAAATTATATTTGCAAATATACTTTATGCTTAACTGTCTGGGTTCACTTACTGATAATTACTTGACATTCTTGATTTACTTAAAGTACATAGTGAAATGTGTGAAGTACTTCAAGTGCATTCAAGTAATCTGTACATTTTCTGATGTAGGTAAAGGATTTTGCAATTTTTTTGCCAGCAGTCTAACTTGGAGTCAAGAATCTTGGAGATCTCATACTCAGGTTTACTGTCAACCTCAAGTGGAGGAAATGGAGGTTGGACATGATTGGGAATGCTGTTAGAGACCACAGGTTCAAGTTATAAAATGTGAAAGACTGGGTAAATGGACTTCATAGAGTTGGAAAGGTGGAGCATGAAGGAGAGGGAGCCAGCTTGCATGATAATTGGATACAGATCTAAATTCTTCTCAGAGAGCTTTTTAGACAGACAAGTTGAATTGAAATATTTTGCCTTGATGAAGACCTGGTCTTTGACTTTAAAGTCAGAAGCTGGAGATTACTTTGCAGTGTCATATCCCAGATTTTCACTAAGTCCCCTCTGCTCCACCATGTGTAATACCTCTGCTATTCCATTCCTATGTTCTCTGCTTCTCCGTATCTGCTTTCCTCTTTCATTCATGTACATTATGTTTTCCTTTGTTCTCTTTGTAGTACTGTATAGTCTTCATTCCATCACTGCAGTGCTTAGGGTAAGAAGCATCGCTCTGGCTGTGTGGCTGATCAGCATAGTAGTGGTACTTAGTTTCCTCTGACCCTCTGACTCTGTTATGATCACTCTTTTCACCTATTTAAAACTTGCTCATGGCAGGAATCAAACTCCTGACCTTCTATATAAGGAAAACCCCTATCGGTACAAGGCCATTGGGACTTAGACATTTTCCAGCATAACTTATCATGTGACTGCTTACATCAGCAGTTTGAACCACAAGTCACGTGACTTGTTACATGTTCTAAGGGCTAGACCCTTATCTCTTATCTGTGATGTCATAATGACATCATACCTCATGTTTCACATGATGCATGCTTCTTACTTTTTTCTCTCATGGACACACTTCTTTATGACTCATGCATTCTTATCAGCCAATCATGTATTTTCTCCTTATCATGGTATGATATCCCTTTATGGTATTTACACAAACATGTACATACAGTAGAATAGTATATAAACCCCAGGGCTTTAAGACTGGAGTCCCCAGCTTTGAAGTCTTGGAGATTCCCTCACAAGCTTATTGCTTTAAGGACCAAAGGGTTACTTCCTCTACTCTTTGCTTCCTCTTTATTTGAGTTGTTTCAGACTCTGACTCTACTACATTTGGACTTTGACCTCTGTATATAAATCTACTATATTATGTCTTAGCTTTTCAGTTTAAATATCAATTTAGTTCTATCCTATGTCTCTTCTCTGTCATTGAGTTCATCAATGAGTTCTCCCACTTGAGTCTTGATGACTCTCCTTTGACCTCTTGTCACTCCATACCTCTGCTCTGCTTCCCTTGTAAATTAGGGACAATGGAACTGGACAAGGGTGCACCACATAAGGTGAAGCCAAAGTCCCTACCCCCTCTGACCAACTCTGGCACTCTGGAGTTTGCTACCCAGATCCTGATGGATTCATACTTAACAGTCAGCTGGTTCTTGGTATCACTTTTGTGCTGCAGCTATCTCTTTATGGAGTAATTCATAGAGGGAGTTGAGATTGACTGAGTATTCTCTGGCATGGGCAGAGATGAGGTCACATTTGAGGTGGATGGAGATGTTGGGGTGATAACCCTTGTTAGCAAAGAACTAGTAGTCATGTTTGAAGCATTGTTGTAGGTGAACTCTGCAAGGGGCAGGAGTTCAGCCCAATTGTCCTGCTGATAGTTGCAGTAAACATGTAGATACTGTTTGAGCATCTGGTTCATCCACTCAGTCTGTCCATTACTCTTGGGGTGATACCCAGACGTAAAGTAAAGATGAATATCAAGCACCTTGCCAGAAGAATGGAAGAAATGGGATATGAACTCAGAACCTCAGTCAGAGGTGATGTAGAATGGTACTTCATGCTTCAAGAACACATGGAGAAGGAATAGCTTGGCCAACTCTGGGAATGTCACCTTGTCATGTGTTGGAATGAAGATACATTGCTTGAAAAGGTGATCCACAACAACAAGGATGATGGTATGGCCAGAGGAGGCTGGAAGTTACTCAGTGAAATCCACAGATATGGAATTCCATGGCTTCTCAGAAATGGGGAGTTGTTTTAGAAGCCTGTAGGGCTTGTGTCTCAGAACTTTTGTGTGAGTGCAGGTAGTACAAGAGAATACATACTCTTTGATGAAGGTATGGATGCCTGGCCAGGTGTATTCACAGTGGATCAGTTCCAGAGTGTGGTTTTGACCAAAATGACCAAAGAGGGAATGATTGTGCTTGAACCAGAGAATGCAGAGATGGAGGTATCCATCTGCATCTACAGTCCAGCAGGAAGCTGAGGGCATGTCAGAAACAGGGTCAAAAGAAGAGTTGGGAGATCTGGTCATGTGGATTGGGGCAAGAGGATCAAATGAAAGGGTGGAGAGAATGTGGAGCTTTTTGAAGTCAAAGAGTATACTTGCATGGAGGATGGGGAAGGCAAGATATGTAGCTTGTAGGGATGCAGCAAGTTGCTCTTGAGTAAAAATGGGGCAGAAATTGTGCAGATTGATACAAGCATAGTCCTTATCTCCCTCTTTGAGACAGACATCCCAGCATCTAGTGAGGACATCAGGCTTAGCACCAAGTCAGCCAGGATGGAAATGAGCAATCTGTCATATCCCTAATCCTAGCCAACTCTGATCCTCTGATCCTTTACTTCTCCACTCCTCTGCTCCTCTGCTTTCCAGTTTCTCCAGCACTCCAGTACTCTGCTTTTTGTACATTCTAGTTATGTTACACTTTGTTCCCCTTATGTACTAGTCTCACCTTTTAGATTTCCCTGATCCTGTGTTCACATAGCTCCAGTTATGTTTTCCTTCCATCTCCATTCCTCAGCTCCACTTACATATTTACATTTTCCATCATTGTTAAATCCAGTCCCACAGAGGTCCAGGTACTAATCTCCAGAATGCCAGAGGTGTACTGTTTGGAAAGTGACTTTGGCTTCACCTTATATGGTGCACCCTTGTTTGAGTCCACTGTCACTGATTTACAAGAGGGTCGGAGGTTGGAGGGTCGGAGGTTGGAGGGTCGGAGAGTTGGAGGAGAGTCATCTAGACTCAGATGAGAGAACACCAATACAAGATCAATGGTGGAGGAGGGTAAAGCAGGTGATTAAATCAATATTTGAACTGAAATCTAAGCTAAGGGTGCACATGGGTTTATATATGGAGGTCGGATTTCTGAAGAAGGGAAAGCTAGGGTCATGAAACAGAGAATACAAAGGATCACTGTTGTGCCAGCAAGTCACACAGCTGGAGCTGTGCTTTTTGTCCATGCACTGCAGTGTAGAATGGATACTAACTAAATAGAGAACAAGGAAGCATAAGAAAGTATTGTAAGTATAACATACAGGGAATGGACAGAGGAATGGATATGGAGAACATAGCAAGAGATTGGAGGAGACTCAGTGATAAGAAATGATAACTCCAGAGTAATGGGACTAGAGATAACCTCAGAGTTGACTGGAGGGGACTTGGTCAAAATCTGGGATATGACAATCATTGCCTTTGAAACAACTCAATAAAGATGAAGCAAGAGTTGAGAGTGAGTAATCACTTTGGTCCTTAGAGTGATAAACTTGTGAGGAAATCTTCAAGACTTCAAAGCTGGGGACTCCAGCCTCAAAGCCCTGGGGTTTATATACTGTTTTACTGTATGTACATGTTTGTGTAAATACCATAAAGAGACATTGTACCATGATAAGAAGAAAATACATGATTGGCTGATAAGACAGCATGAGTCATAAAGAAGCATGTCCATAAGAGAAAGAAGTAGGAAGCATGCATCATGGGAAACATGTGGTGTGATGTCATCATGACATCATAGATAAGAGATAAGGGTCTAGCCCTTGAGCATGTGACAAGTCACATGACTTGTGGTCTAGGCTGCTGATGTAAGCAGTCACATGATAAGCTATGTTGGAAAATGTCTAAGTCTCAGTGGCCTTGTGCTGATAGGGGTTTTCCTTTTATAGCAGGTCAGGATTTTGACTCCTGCCATGAGCGAGTTTTAAATAGTGAAAAGAGCAAACGTAACAGCCTTTGTACACCACCTCTGATCTCCATATATATAGTCCTCTAGTGTCACTTGTATTTTAGCTAGTTATCAACTTAGATGACTCAGACAAATCAGACTCCTATCTTCTCATTCTTTGCTCCTTCAAAATCTGAAACCACCAATGATCTGACAAGGGCACAGTGCTCCACTCTGAGTTGCTGAAGCCAAAGTCCCACCAGTCCTCCTTTCACTCTGAAATTTTTCAAAGCTCCTTTGGAGCTCATCCACCAAGTTTGACCTGGTCTTAACAGTATAACTAGTTCCCACTTGTTGAATTGTCTGTTCACTCTGATCCTCAATCCTGCCCTCAGACTCTCCAAGTGGTTATCTCACCATGAATCCCTTAGCATCTTCATGAGTCATTGCCAACAATCTCAGGTTGAAGACTGCTTTTACAGCTTCTCTGCTCATCATCCTGTCATCTCTGCTTCACAGCATTCTGCACATCATTTCCTCATCTCCACCTCCATATCACATCCTCTGTAAACTCCGACCCATAGGGCACAACCCTTGGAAACAAGATCACATATCTCCACATCGTCTGGTCAGCACTTTTCCACACCAAGCTGGCCCTCTCCTCATCATATTCATGATGACTCCAATGACTCCAAGTCTGGCTAATCTGACTTCAAAGATCCCCTGATTTTCTGCATTACCAATGGGATCATGAGGACCAAAGTTGGTTTGAAGTTCCAGAACAAACTCAGAGTAGGAGTCCATTCAAAATGAATAGAATTCAGGAGTTTTGAAGAACAGGAGGTCAGGTTCAAACCATTTTAAGGCCATACCTGAAAGGTATGACTGAGCAGATATGACTTTTGATCAGTCACTCTGAAAAGCCTTAGGCCAGTCCTGAAAATTCAACTTGCACTAGACAAGAAATGTCCAAAGTTGTTTGGAGTTGCAGTCATCAAACTGGTCCAGAGTACAGACTTTGATTCATGGAGCAGGGGTGCAATTGGCAGATCCTCAGCATATCAACAAGTATATTGTTGACTTCAACCATCTTGCCTGTCAAATCTGTGGCTATGGAGATTGAGCCCTCTGCTCCATCTTCTACAATGGACTTCCTGACCACATCAAGAATGAAATTTCATGCATTGGCAAGCCCCCCACACTCTCCTCCTTATGCACCCTTGCACAAGAAATTGATGCACATTACTGGAAACATAGGTCCAAACAAGAGCACTGGATTTCCTCCATGTCCAGGGTTCACCAACCCTTATTCTTGTCCTTCTTGTCCACTGACCCATCTGACACTGCATCCCTCTCTGACTTCTTCAAGCCCATCAATTCTGACCATGACTCCTCCCCTGATCCCCCCTTTGATAATCCCAACTCCACCCATTCTTCAGATGATCCCAACTCCAATGATGTGTTACTGTCTCATGACCTTAACTCCAAGCATGATGACTCTAACACCTCTGATGTTGACCCTTTCATCTTTGAGTCCACTGATATCCCATCACCATTGCCTGACCTTACCTGCATGCTTGATTCTGATGGCCGACTCTCCACTTCAGAGTGCCAATGGCATTTTGACCTCTGGTTGTGTTTCTATTGTGGCCCTGATGGTCACACAGTGCTAGACTGTCCAGTCCTCCACATCTAGTTTTCTCTGGTCATGTGTCTTTGGGACTCACACTCCCACTGGTGCTTTTCTTCTCATTTATTTAGTACGTGTTCTGTCTCTCCAAATCTCCAACCTTTGCACCTTGGAATTCCCACTCATATTGTGTACCACTCCAGACTCTCTGGTTTTCATGTCCACTTCCTCCTGCTCTTGTATCTCTGTTTCTTTCAACCATCATACCCTATATCTCTGAACTCCATGCAACCACTGATCACTCTGTGATGGTCCTCTGTCAACCTTGCTGGAAGCTCCTATTTTTGTTTCAGGATACTGCCTATGTCCCCCACTTTGCTCCATTGAGCACTAGGGTTTGGAATAGCATCTTTGTCCATTCACTAATAGTCTTACTGGCTTCCCTCTCTAGATCTCCACAGCCTCTGAACCCTGGTCCTACTTGTGTGCAACTTGTGCTTGCAATGCCCTTCCCATCTCCATCTACTCCAGTGTCCCCCATGTTTCCCCTACTTTGTGCTCTCCTTCTCTGTGTTTTTGCTTCAATGTTTTGCTTGTTCTCCTTCTCTGCATTTTTACTCTGATGTTCTTTACATTTTTTGTTCTCCTTCTTTGCATTTTTACTCTGATGTTCTTTACATTTTGCTCCAATGTTTTGTTCTGATGTTTTTGTCTGATGCTTTGTTCCAATGTTTATACTCTGCCTTTTTACTCCACATTTTTTCCTTCTTTTCTCTGCTTGGTAAACTTTCAGATTTGGGGCCTTTGAGGGCTCAGGCCTAAGAGGGGGATACTGTCATATCCCTAATTCTGAAACAACTCAAATATAAAGAAGCAAAGAGTAGAGCTGAATGACCACTTTGGTCCTTAGGAGGGAAGAAGCTTGGTTGAGAGGAAATCTCCAAGACTTCAAAGCTGGGGACTCCAGCCTCAAAGTCCTGGGGTTTATATACTATTCTACTTGTATGTACATGTTGTGGTAAATACCATAAAGAGACATCATACCATGATAAGGAGAAAATACATGATTGGTTGATAAGGATGCATGAGTCATAAAGAAACGAGACTGTGAGAGAAAGAAGTGAAGAAGCATGCATCATGTGAAACATGAGGAGTGATGTCATCATGACATCATAGATAAGAGATAAGGGTCTAGCCCTTGAACATGTGACAAGTTATGTGACTTGTGGTCTAGACTGTAAGCAGTCACATGATAAGTTAGGCTGGAAAACATCTAAGTCCCAGTGGCCTTGTCTCAATAGGGGTTTTCCTTATATAGGAGGTCAGGAGTTCGACTCCTGCTGTGAGCGAGTTTTAAATAGAAAAAAGAGCGATTGTAACACCACCCCCCTCTATGGGTCAGATTCCTAGATAACTGGAGTAGGTATGTTGTCCATGTCATAGGGGTTAAATATGTTGAAACAAGTAAAGGCTCCCCGAACTAGGGCTTTTGGGTTCATTTCATGAAATAGTGCAACAGCTTCTGCTGCATTTCTTAAATTAAACATTGGTTCCCAGGTGTGCTCTTCTTCTGAGTAGCCTGCCCAGTGGATCAGATATTCTTTCCGTCGCCCATTCCAGTGAGCATCTATTATGTGCTCCACCTCATACTTGACTTCCAGTTTGTCATTGACTAATACTGGACCAGGTTGAAACACTGGTTGTCCATTGAGGTGGTATAGATACAGTTTTACCCTGGATACGTTTACCACAGGGCAAATTTTCATGTTGTGTGGAAGTTTAAGATGCACTGCATTATTTCTGACACATCATGTGATTTTGAAGAGTCCAAGCCACTTCTCTGTTAATTTACACAAATTCCGCTTCAAGCAGAGATTGCTGGTAGATAGAAGCACTTCATCTTCAATGGAGTACTTTGGGGCATCAGAGCAGTGTTTATTCACCTGGATCTTCATTTTTATTTGAGCCTGCTCAATGTTGTCCCTTGTGAACTTTAATATAGATGTAATATTATCAGCTAGCTTGTCTGCTGCTGGTGCTCGACTAGTGCCGGGTTCTATTCCCATTCATGGCATGTAGGTCCGTGTGACCTCAAATGGGGCTTTTTGTGTAGAAGCCTGCTTCTGCATATTATAGCTGAATTGGGCTATGGGTAGCCAGTCTGCCCATTCAGTTTGCTTCTCATGGCAGTAGATCCTGAGATACTGCTGGAGATCTCTGATCATTCTCTCCGTTTGACCGTCTGTCTGAGGATGAGAAGCTGTAGATAATTTAGGTTTGATGCCGAGTCGTTTGCACAATTCCATCATCACTTGGGATGTGAATTGTGGTCTGCAATCAGATACAATAGAGCATGAGATGCCATGATTTGTCCACATGTGGTGTAAATATAGGTGAGCCATTTCTAGGGCGGTTGCCATCTTATTGATGGGAATGAACTCTACTTCTTTGCTGAATCTATCAACAACAACGAGGATAGAGTTGCTTCCCTTAGATAGGGGGAGATCTGTCAGGAAATCTGCAGAAATATCTACCCATGGAGCTGTGGATACTTCCAAGGGTTCAAGCTTGCTGGCTGGTGGCTTATTGCCTGTCTTCATCCTCTGACACACATCACATCTAGCGATGTATTCTTTTACATAAGTGGCCATTCCTGGCCAATTGTAGTGTCTGCGCAGCAGATATAGGGTTTTCTCCTGATCAGAATGGCCAGCAGAGGGCGTGTTGTGGCAGTTTGTTACCACATCTCAGTGAAGATCTTCATCTGGTGGGATGAAGACCCTGTTATCAGTGGTTCTTAGAAGTTAACCATTGATATCATTGGTGAAACCCTTTTCATAGAGCTTCCAGATTTCACTTTCCTTCATCAGAAGGGTCATGATCTTTATCCTTTCTAATAATTTATTGCCTTCATCTTGGACCTGGATAGTTCCGATCCACTCTGGCGGGATGACAAGAACCTGCTTGTTATCCTGTTCTATTCCTTCCGCATGGTCTTCTCTATGTGAGAGAGCATCTGCTTTTCCCATTGTGGCACCAGGCTTGTGATACCATATGTGATTAAATCTGGATAAATATTGTGCCCAGTGCACTTGTCAGCAGTTCAGATCCTGTCTGATCATAAACCATTGGAGATTCTGGTGATCGTTCCAGATCTCAAACTGAAACCTAGCTCCTTCTAGATAATGCCTCCATGTTTCCAATGCATGCATTACCGAAAGGAGTTCTTTATCTGCAACCGGATAATTTCTTTCCTGGTTGTTCATAGAGTGGGAGTAGTAAGCAACTGGATGCCACTTTTCCTCCTTTTGGATAGATAACACTGCTCCCATGGCATAATCCGAAGCATCGCATTCTATTCAGAATTGACAATCGATGTCAGGGAATGCTAGCACTGGGGCAGTGGTAAATTGTTTTTTGAGCATGTCAAATGCTTCTTGGCACTTCTCACTCCATATGAATGGAACATCTTTTTTAGTAAGGTCATTCAATGGCCTTCCAATAGAAGGATAGTCGCAGAGATTCTTTGGGGTGGGCCATTCTAGGATCACTTTTACTTTTGATTCATTCATGCGAACCCCATCTTTTCCCACAATCATCCCTAGAAACTCCACTTCCTTGGCAAAGAATGTGCATTTTTCTGGTTTTATATATAGATCGTTTTTCTCGAGGCAAGCTAGAACTTTCTGTACAATTTTCTCATGCTCTTCTTGGGATTCTGTTTTCATAAATATCATTAGATCATCTATGTAGACTACACAGACGTCTTCCATGTCTGCAAATAGTTCGTTCATCATTGCTTGGAATGTCGCTGGGGAGTTGCACAGCCCGAAGTACATGACTAAGGGTTCAAAAGCACCACAGAAGCAAATGAAGGCTGCTTTCCATTTATCGCCTTCTTTGATGCAGATGTTATTGTATCCCCAGTGAAGATCCATCTTGGTAAATAGTTTAGCCCCTTTTAATTTGTCCACCAGCTGACCAATTAATGGTAGTGGGTAATTGTTTTTCACTGTGTGTTCATTGAGGTAATGGTAATCCTGTACCATCCTCTTTTGTCCATCTTTCTTTGGAACGAAGAACACTGGTGATGTTTGAGATAACTTAGAAGGGCATATGTAACCCTTTCTTAGTTGGTCATCAATAAATGCCAACACTTCTTTCTGCTCTGTTACAGACAGGGATATGATCCTTCCCTTCTTGGGTTGGAACGTTTCTTTTAAATCTACCACATGATCCGAAGGTTTCCTTATGGGCATGCATTCAGATTCTTCTTTAAAGAAGACCTTTAGCCATTTATGGTAGCATTCAGGTACTAGCTCTTCTAGAGACTTCTCAGAAGTTTTTGATGGTGCTTCTAGCATGGCACAGGCATATGTAGTAACCTTCCCAAGCTTCCTCCTGTTCATTTTCTTCTTCCACAGCATCACAGATGCAGATAGCATGGTTTTGTAATAAATAGCAGCTTCTGGGGCAACATGTCATTTTGATGGTACCTTTCTGCCAGTCAATCTCAGGGTTGTGGTGAAGAAGCCAGTTGTAACCAATGACCAGAGTAGTTCCTCCCAGATTGGTGACTTCTGCCATTATCTTTTCCCTGTGTCCATCAAATTCTATGACTAAGTTCATGGAATGCATGATATTCCCAGCAGAGTTCTTAGATCCATCCACATTAAATACTGGTATAGGGTGCATGAGTTTCTTCATGGAGATGCCATGTCTCACAACCCATGCTTCATTTATGAAAAGTTGGTTAGCTCCACTGTCAAGCAGAGCTTTGACTGAATGGAGAGAGTTTGGCATCAAGCCAATTGAAACATTCATTTTTATGTCTTTTCTTTGGTGGACCGTGTGCACAAAGATCTCTTCAGGAAAGTCTGAAGCTTCTTCTTCGACTCGCATATGAGCAATTTCTTGCATGTTGATACCATCTTTTGATAGAGAGCCAGTTTCAAGAATTACTGGATGCTCGTCAAGAACTTCATATCCTTCACTCCTGATTAAGTTAATCCGGTGGCTTTTGGCTAGCCCACCACCCTTAACCCTGTCGCCTTCGACGGGGGATTCCTCAGAAGTAAATACTTCTAAACATTCAAATCTATTGGTGGACTGAGATCCTTGATTTCTCAGACCGCCTTCCCTTTCCCTTCTTCTCTTTCTGGAAGAGGGCTCTTATCTCTGCAATTGACTTGCCCCACAAGTCATCCATTGAGACCTCTTTTGAGGCTGCTATCTCGGGGCTTTTAACCTCTTCCCATGAGGTGGCGCCTTTAACAGCGGCGCAAATTTGTGTGCCCTTCTTTGAGCACATTGTCTTGTGATCCCCTTGCCAGCCACACTCTTGGCACTTGGGCTTGGGGTTATGACAATCTTTTGCCATGTGCCCATCTTTGCCACATGCAAAGCACTTCTTGCTTCCTTTGGCAGCTGGGGCTTTTGCAATAGGAAGGGAGCAGAACTCTATAAACTAAAGGGGAAGAGACAACGAAACAGTGGTAAGACAAAGTTCATGGCCCATGTGACACAATGAGGAGATCGGGGAACGAGATCTCAGAAGAGTGAGATCAGGGAAAAGGGTCTGTAATAAAGATTGGGAAATCTACCAAGGAAAATCCTCATTGGAGATAACTGAAATGATTATGGCATCATCTAGGGTATAGTCAGAGGGAAACATTGTCCACAACGGGGCCTTGGGGAGGTACTTGTATAAGTTCACCGGACTTGTAACAAAGGGAGGAAAAATCCCCCATCTACTACCTATCTATTTTCTGAAGACCTCTCTCCATACTTTCATGGAATACATACATCTACTTTTCACACTTTTCTATGACCTGTTCATATCAACTGACTTTAGAAGACCACTTCTATCACCATTTTAATACTCTGGACTTCCAGAACCTGTTTGAATGGCCTGAACTTCATTAGTTCCACTCAGGACTTCTTCCCAGACCCACTAGGGACCCCTTGGGACAAAACTCAAACCTCACACTCACCTACCCAATACCCTGGTTGCGATCACAAAACCAGTCCTTGGTCTTTTCAACATAACTAGAATGTACAAAAAGTGAGTTTGTCCACCAAGTCGACCCGGTCTTAACAGTTTGTCAGGCAATGACAAGGAGGTGGGACACTCACTTGTAACATCAATAGTCTTGGACTGGGCAAAGTCAGCCATTTTTTTTCTTGATGAAGAAGGCTGATGCAAATGGTGATTTGGATGATTAGATGTGGCCTGATCAAAGATTCTCTTCCAGAAATGAATAAAGTTCAGCTTGTTCTTCTAGGCTCAGATTGTATACCTTATAATCAATGACATGATTTCCTGAAATGTGATCAATGGTGTGATCTCAAGGCCTGTGCTCCAGAAGTTGATCAAAGGACTCTTTGCTGAAAATGTCACAGAATAAGTGATAGGAGATGGAAATGAGTTTGTCAAAAGACTTCTCTTTGACTCCCTTTGTTGTCTCTTTGGCCAACTGCTGGGCAGTGGTAGTATGAGCATGAATATGTTGACCATCAAGGAAGCAATATTCAAAGATGTCAAAAGCATATACTCATTCCCCTTCTTCTATAATTCCATTTGAGAAATCTTCCACCTC
Source organism: Austroboletus niveus (assembly GCA_038090255.1). Classification (NCBI taxonomy): domain Eukaryota; kingdom Fungi; phylum Basidiomycota; class Agaricomycetes; order Boletales; family Boletaceae; genus Austroboletus; species Austroboletus niveus. Next base: position 39,454 of record JBBPMJ010000092.1, read on the forward strand.
TCTGGGACACTTCTCAGTTTTGGGGTGAGACAATAGGAAAGAGAAATGACATGCTTTCAGGCACCAATTGAAAAGTAGAGAACCTGCTTGCCAATCAATCAAAGGATTATGGAGGTGAAGCCATTCATGCCCTAAAAAGATGACATTTTTGCCCAACTCAGTCACACCAAAAGTAATTTGCTCTGCATGGGTCCTGATAATCATCTGTAGAGTGACATAGTGTGTGATAGAACCTTCTTGGTTCAGAGATCCATTGGCATTATAGACTGGCATGGGGCAAGTGAGAGGTTGAGCATTAAGTCTTTGGCCTTGACAAATCCAGCATCAATCAATGATCCCATACATCCACTGTCAACCAAAGCTTTTAGTTGAAAGTGGTGCTGATTGTCAAGGGTAAAGAAGTCAACATTAAGAGTAAGGGAGTTTCCAATACCACAAACATAGCATTTTAATCCCTGAATTTCCTGAATTACATCAACAGCTTTCTTTAAATGTAAACATTGAGTTTGGCTAATACTCCTTCAGTTGCTTCTACATAAGTACCAGTATGGATAGATGCCATATGAAGAAGGGCAATAACACATGGGGGAGATTGGTCACATAACTATTGAGTGTACCAGGGGGAAGACCAGGGAGTGTCAGCAACTTGGAGTGGAGCTGTTACACTCAATGTAGTCAAGTGTAGGCCTGCAGAAGTTTGAGGGCTTACTGTCACTATACAGCAGACAGGACAAGGGGGCCTGACAAGGGGGTTCCTTGACAGGAATGCTAGAGACCATTGTAGGAGATTAACGATGGGTTGAAGGGGGTCCATTCAAGGGTCTTCCTTGACAGAGGTTCTGAGGACCATTGAGGATGGAGAGATCAATGGGTCTAAGGACATTGCAAGACTAGCAATGGATTGAGGGTACGAAGGGAGTGTCCACTCAATAGTAGGACAAGGACTGAGGGACCGAGGGCAATTCAAGATACTAGGTAGATTGCAGGAGGTCTAAGATAGTGAATACACCAGAGTATCAAGGGTTTATATACACAAGCCAAATGGTTAAGAATAGACAAAGGAAGAAAGTGAGTCAGCAATAGAAAGTGATGGAATCATAAAGAAGCTGGAGTCACTATGAGAAGCTTGGAGGAAGTTTGAGGGGCATATCTTGCCCGAAGCAAGATTTTCGTCGAGGAAGGCCTCCGTGGCCTTGTGCTCATCTGGGGAGAGGGGGTAAATCTTTCCGACTTTGGATGTGAAAGATTTGTCTAGATTGATCTCATGATCATAAGGGCGTGAGGGGGGTACGTGGTTCGTGGCTTCCTTTGAGAAGATGGAGGTGAAGTCGGAGTATTCTGGGGGGAGGGTGACCTTGGGTTTGGCTTTTTTGGCAGCCATGGCCAACTCGGTAGAGTTCATGAGCTTGGCAATGAGGGGATCTCCTTTGGGGATGAAGTGGTATCCACACCGGATGATGCGGTTGATGGTGTAGTTATCACGAGCACGGTGGAGGTATTGTGGTTCCGTCTCATAATCAAGGTATTCATAGAGGTGTCTGTCGTAGACAGAATCTACTTGGATGTGGCAAGGGGGTCGAGGGGAGGGCTTGAACTGCTGGAAACGCGTTTCATATTGATTCAAGTTGACTTTGTGGAGCGTGTAGAGCTCCTTGGATTGGTTGGTGGACTTGCTAATGGAGAGAGTTTGACCAAGCCAGTCGATGGTGGGGTTGACGGCTTTCAACCATGGGAGACCGAGGATGAGGTTTTGTCGACCGCAATCCATGACGTAGAATAGGACTTTGTGAGCGAGTCCTTCAATGTGAACAAAGAGTTTGGTAGTGAAGCAAACTCCTCCTTTATCCGTGGGTCCCTGGTTGAGATTGGTGATGTTGAGGGGGGAGGGGAGTCGGGTGGTGGGGAGCTTGTTTTTATGGACAAAGCCCCAATCGATGCAAGAGATATCAGTGCCACTATCAATGAGGGCGTGAGTGTTGATGGTTTTCAATGTGTGTGAGGGTACAATGATTTGGACAGGGATTTGCATTGAGCCAGGCAGTGTAGGTACAGTTACATGTTGTATTTTAGAAGAGTTTCACATTGGTCAAGGTCTCCATTCTAAAAATCCTTCTTGGGAGGAAGGATGAATTGGACATGACAAACTGTGAGGTCATCGTCATTGTTGTCGTCGCAGGTCTGAAGTTTGGGGAGGTTGTTGTCAACCTGTTCAACTCACTTGACTGAAGTCTTACGAGCTTCCTTGGGGTATTTTCCACAAGCATCGGCTTGGTGGCCTTTCTGCCTGCAGCGTAGGCAACACCCTTCTTTGAAGCATCACTCCCACTCTTCAGGAGTTAGCTTGGGTGGTCTGGGGGTGTTGACTGTGTCGATGTCCATGGCATCGGGATCGCGGGTTTTCTGGGAAGGGGAGGTGGTGGTGTGGAGTGGGTGCAGTGTTGGTTAATGATGGTCTGAGCGCAATCATTCTGAACCTGGAAGTGAACGGCTTTTGAGTACCATTCATCTACTTTCATGGGGACTGTGTCCATGGAGAGAATATGGCGGGAGAGGGGAGGAGGGATGCCAGCAGCAAAGTAGTTGATCAGGACGATCCGATCAGTGATACCCGAGAAGGCAACGTTGTTTCTAAACTCAGTGATATGCCAAGTGAGTTCAGGACCATAAGATACATTTTTCTTAGGGATGAGGCGTTCCAAATGAAGCCAGTTGATGGCCTGATTCTTGATGTCCTGGTGCTCGAAAGTGCTCTTGAATTTGACAAGGAAGTCAGTGAATGTCCCAAAGGATTTGGCAGTGATGGCTTCCTTCCAGATGGTAGAGGCTCAGATGGTGGCTGAGCCCTTTTTCATGTAGGACAAGGCGTAGGCAACCTTCTTGTTGTCATCATCATAAATGGCCTTGTTTATGAGAAGGTAGGTGTGGACAGTGGATAGCCAGGGCATGGCATCGGTGTAAGAGCCATCAAAGTCATCAGGGGTTCTGAGATGGAGTTCAGTGGATTTGGCCATCATGGCAACTTGAGCTGGGGGTGGGGGCAGGGTAAACGCCGGTTGGCAATTGACTGGGATTGGGGGCGGTGGAGTGGGTACTCTGGGGATACTAAGTGCCGCAGAGAGTTGATGGGTGAGTTCTAGGTCCTCAGATTGTTGAGGAATGACGAGGTCTTTGTCAGTGTCAATGAGGTTCTCCAAAGAGGGTTCATCGGTGTCTGACAAGTCAAGGGTTTCCCTCCTCGGTGCAAGGTCGGGATAGGGTCTAGGGTTTCTGGGGCATTGGTGGGCAATGGTGGAGGCTTATACGATGATAGCTGATCAAGGGAGATCTTAGACCTTTTGTTATGCTTGACGTGATCTAGCATAGGCCTGCAGAGGTTTGAGGGCTTACTGTCACTATATAGCTGACAGGACGAGGGGGCCTGATGAGGGGGTTCCTTGACAGGGAGGCTAAGGCCGGTGTAAGACTAATGTCAGGTCAAAGGGGGGTCCACTCAAAGGTCTTCCTTGGCAGAGGTTCTGAGGACCGTTGAGGACCAAGGGATCAACAGGTCTTGGGAACATCGCAGGACTAGCGACGGATTGAGGGTTCAAAAAGAGCATCCACTCAACAGTAGGACAAGGACTGGGGGACCCGAGGGCAACTCCAAGATACTAGGTAAATTGCAGGAGGTCTAAGATAGCAAATATACCTGAGTATCGAAGGTTTATATATGTGAGCCAAATGGTTAAGGGTAGGTCAATGGAAGAAGGGGAGTCAGCAAGAGAAAGCGATGGAATCATGAAGAAGCTAAGTCACTATGGAGCGGTGTGGAGACTGGTGCACCGTTACATGTATATCCCTCGTTATTGGCGTTTTTTTTATTACTTCCTTATTATTGCTTTTGGTCCCTACCTTTTTACTGTTCATGTATGTTGCTACTTACAAGACCGCCAGACTTCCAGATTAGCAGACTTCCAGAAGACCATTGGTCTCTTTGGTATTTCATAGATTATGTCTCTTCATATCATCCCTACTTTATCTTCTGTGATACTGTTTCTTTATTTGGACACTACATAGCTATATGGTTGGAAGTACTGAACATCACCGATGTTTCGGTCTTATTGGCCTGAGGTGAGAAGTTTCATCCCCGTTCCAATGGGTCGGTACCTCCTTGCTTCTCATCTCGTCACCCTTTGATGGACTTCCATCACAACCTTATTTATATTTTTGGTTTCATATGAAGAGTTTGGGCATACCCAGACTATAAAATTTTGTACTGGTCATTTTGCAATGACAGCTACCATTTGGCTCACACCATACACTGCTGGGACCGTCTCCCTCTATCGTTCTTACCGTTCCTAAGACTGGACTGCCAGTCCTGCATCGCCTACACGCTTTTATGACCGACACTTGCCCTTCAGACTTCCAGACTTCCAAAGACCGCCCAAGCGGTCTTCCGTTAGACCAATTGGATACGCCCTCGACTTCGCCCAGGTCTTATTCCCTTGCTCCTAGAGTCCCTTTGGGGCAAACCTATTCGCTCCCCACATCACACAGACAATTTCTGGTGGTCCAGACTTGCAGGTAACTACCTCATAGTCCACTCATCCACCTTTCAGTCTTTTTACCTGGAGCTCACCGTGAGGGACTCTTACAAGGGTTCCAGACGGAGTCTTTGGCCTACACCACACCGCCTCAAGATTGAAAATTTACTGGCAGAGTTTCAGAACCTTGAAATCTCTGATAGCTCCAACTTACTGGTACCAGTCTCTCCTCGCAAAGCATGACACAACCTTTCAGCTCTCCCTGAGGTTTCCTTTAGGAATCTCACACTGTTGGACGAGCTATCTAGGACAGATCCTTACGAAGCTGTCTCGTCCTATTGGCCAGCTGACCTCCCATCTTACCTCAACTCTTCGCTTCTGTCAGCATATTCACAGCCACCGGACTCTGTTCCTACTGCAAACACAACAGGGTTTGATTTTCCATTAAGCGAGGAAAATTTACCCAATGAAGCAAGTTTCAGTGACCACATATCAGGAGCCTTTATACATTCCACCCCCCGGACTTCATGAGGGGGGGAGATGGCATGTCGGACGAGGTCAAAAAGGGACTGCTCACCCTCTTCAAGGGGGACTTCCTCGCCCCTCACCCCACTTTCCTTCTCATCCTCAGTATCCCTATCTTACCTCCTCCAACCCTCGCAGACCGCTTCGTACTTTCCGGACTTCAGAAGTCTGGACCGGTCTTCATCGAATACTCATCAGCCCGTCACAAACCAGTCTCAGGTCTTATCCCTCATACTCCCTCCTCCACCTCAGCTCCAATCCCAGTCCCAACCACCACTGCCACCTAAGCCCTTCGTACCCATGGCCAACCCAGTCCAGATGCCACTTCAGGGTACATAGAATGCCCTCAAATTCGATGGCAAGATCCCATCCTTGCTGCCCAGATTCTTAGAAGACGTCAATGAGCTCAGTACCGCTGCTAGCATTACCGAAGCTCAAAAGATATGTGCTGCCATCTGGTATGCAGACTTAGAAGAGTCCGAAGGATGGGAGCTCCTTGACGAGGCCACAGCGACTCTGCCTAGCTGGGCAGATTTTGTTACTGTGGTCAAGAAGTTGTACCCTGGTTGTGAAGGGACTAACAGATATTGTCGAGCCGACATTCAATATTTAGTCCAGGAATACCAGGCCAAACCCATGCATACCCTCAAAGAGTTGGGGGAATACCAGCATAAATTCCAGAAGGTTTCCAAGTTCCTAATCATCAATAAGAAGTTATCTGACCTCAACCGCGACGCACTTTTCCTAGCTGGTCTTCCGACAGACTTGGGGAACCAAGTCCAGCAGCGTTTGTTAATCACCAAAACTACTTACCACCCATCTGATCCATACCCAATGAGCGACACTGTAGAAGCAACAGAGTTCCTTCTCACAGGCTCTGCACTTCACCCATTCACCTCAGCGACTCCTACTCAGTCCGCTCAGCCATACTACCCCACTTGGGCTTCACCTATGCCAGCTGTCCAAGTCCCTCAGACCTCAGTGTCGATCAGAGCTCCAGCAATCAAACAGGAGCAGGTAAATTTGCAGCAGTCTTCTAGACCGAGAGAATGTGCTTTCTGTGGAGACAGTGCTCACTTTATGAATAGCTACCCACACGTTGATGGGTACCTGCAGAATGGGAAGGCATCTAGGGGTACTGATGGCCGCATATACCTCCCAGATGGAAGGTGTATCCCCCAAGTACCTGGGACTCGTTGTCTCCGGGACTGTTTAGACTGGGTGGCAACACAGTCCACTCCTGCGGCAACATCGACTGTCACTGCTGGCATTGTCTCTCTTTCTTATCCTGACACTGACGCTATTTTAGATATTGAACTGTCGGTCTTAACAACCCCGGTCACAGAATCATGGGACAACGTTGACAATGATGAGAGTCCGGACATGGATGATTCAGACTTCCAGACTTATTTATCGCATGCTTGGGCTAACTATCAGGCAGATAAAGCAAAGGACAAAGGCAGGAAAGTCCACTTCGATGGCATCAACGTACTGCCATGTAAGACCGCTCAACACAGTCCACGGTCTTCTGCAGTTGAGGAGATCATCACACCCGCAATAGCAGCAGGCCGGTCTTCAACTCCGGCCCCTGCCAGACCTATGACTTTGGCACCCTCTACGTCCAAAACACCAACCGTCTTGCAACCTGCATCCATACCTCGCACAGACCCTGCTTATCCCTTAACAAGTCTGCAAGGAGGTCAATTTCATTATTCTTTTCCCCTTGAGGATGACACTGCTCCAAAGAAGATCCTAGATCGAGTCCTGGCGACTACAGTACCCATTCCATTCAAAGAGCTGATTTCTGTAGCCCCAGAAGTCCGGAAACAGCTTTGGGACCTATCAACGATGAAATGCATCCCAGTATCTACCAATGTTGTACAGGTAAATGAGCTTTCTGGGCAAGATTCAGGAGCTGTTGCTCGCCAATTTGGTGACTCTGTAACTTGAAATGATGATGGTCTTATTGTTGCTCATCATGGTGTCCCACTCAGATCTCTAGAGGCGAAAGTCCTATTCTATCACAAGTGTACTGGACTCTGGCTCAGAGATCATTGCCATGCCTAAATGGGTATGGGAGACTCTGAAGCTTCCGGTCCGGTCTGACCATGTCATGACCATGTCAAATGCAAACACCAGTACTGAGTTCACCATTGGCGTCATCGAAAACCTTCACCTGGACTTTGGTGCTGGTGAGGTAGGTGTCCAGGTCCAGGTCATTCCAAGAGCCAATTTTGACTTGTTACTGGGCTGACCATTTCACTGTCTCATGAGCACTACTACTGATGACTTTCTGGACGGTTCACAGAATATTACACTCCAAGACCTGAACTCCGGGAAAGAATACAAGCTACCCACCCAGTCTTGGACCGAAGGGTGTTCTCGATGCAAGCACAAGCTTCCCTGTGCTAACCACCACTCTGTTGTCGAAGTGGGTTTTTAGATGTCAATGATCCACCAACCGGTTGGGGAGATATGCTATCAAATATCGAGTGTCTTGCCTCTTCCTTTACATCTTCTCTGCGAACCTCTGTTTCATTCTGCAAACTGGATATCCAGACTTCCATGTTTACTTTCCTGTCATCTACGCAGTCCGCCCTTTCCCTTTCCCATGCCTGTTACGAGTAAGCACGATTCCGAGGGACTTGAGGATCCAGGACCATCAGAACCCCCCACTTCTTTCCCTCTGGAGTGGAAACCCGAGGATGGACTACCCCCAGAATGTTACTGGACCTTATTCCCCGAAGACTATGCTCCATACGGTTATATGGAGATTCCCATTCTGGACTCACCCTGTTCTTCCCTTCTTCTGCTTTCATAGCTCTTGCCATGTGTCTCTAACTCTGCTTTCGTCACGGACCTCTGCTCCTCCTGCCATCCTCCTTTTGATGGCAGTGTCATCCCATTCTTATCACTGACTCCATGAGGCTGTTGTAGTATACCATGTGTCCTGTCCCATCACTTCTTCTATTCCAAGATGGTTCCGACCTGTATAAATAGTCAGTAGTTATCCTGTACATTCCCCAGCTAGATCTGCGCAATTATATGCAGTGTTTAGTTTTATCCTGCCTGAGTCTCAAGTCTCAGCAGAGAACCACTAGAATTTCTATAGGACATTGTGTTACCTTTGAGAACACACTGGGACTAGACGTTGCACAAGCATAACAAAAGATCTAGCTCTCCTCATACCTCTGCTACCACGCAGCAAGGCACCCCACCAGTTGCCCACCATTTCTTACGGATACAGGGAAGACCCTCCTCAAGAGGACTCTGAGGACAAAACAGACAGAAGAGAACGATCAAGACTTGAGTCCATCTCCGAGACCCTCAGAAGGAACCAACCCCACTTCGCTCAAGGTGGAACCCCTCCTCCTCCATCAAGATCTCATCTGTCTCGAAGAACTCCGTTCTCCTCAGCCCACAACACCCCTACCCCTCAGACCAACCTCCTCCCCAATCCGGACCACCCAGAAATGGCTGAACTCAAAGCCGGACTCCCAGAAGAGTTCTCAGGAGAAGCATCCAATGCCAAATTCTGGATCAGAGCCATGGATGCATACTTCCTTATGAACAAGGATAAATATGACGATTTAAAGAAGATCTATACCACCCTCAACAGGATGTCAAGAGGGCGGGGAAAGCAGTTCGCTGAAGCTGCATATGAAAACTTTGACTCTGGAACCATTGCTCTAGACAAAGCCACCTGGAACGAATTCAAGAATGAATTCTTAGAGATCTTCTTGGACAAGCACACCACTGCTGACTCCCGATGGAAGTTACACCAAATTACAATGAAAGGAAAAGAACTTGATTTCCTCAACAAATTCAACACTGACTTCCGACTCCTTGTATCTAAATCAGGAATCTCGGATCAAAATGCCCTGATTGAATGCTACATGAAAGGACTAGATCCAGATCTTACAGAACGGATCCTAGGAATGGAAAAAGAGCCTGCATCATGGAAGGAATGGTTGGAAAAAGCTGCTGCCTTTGCCCGACAACAGGATCGGATAAAAGACATCCGGAAAGGAAGAACAGACTACGAACGAACCAACAACCGAGATCCAAATGCCATGAATATAGACACCCTTCAAACCACTGCCCTAGGACGATGAATGCTGTCCCCCACTGAAAGAGCTTGCCACATCAGGGAAAACAGGTGCTTCATCTGTCATAAAGTTGGATGCTCCACTAGGAATCATCCAAAAAGAGAAAACCCACCACCATGTCCCTCTAGGAACCCAGCCAGGGTCCAAACCATTGAAACAAAGAAAGAATCCATCGATGAATATGTGAAACAACTAGGAGAAAAGCAGATGAATGAGAAAGAAGTACTCCAGGTACTTAAGGAATGTTTTGAGGATCCCAAAGAGGATGAAGAAACAATTGCAAAGGTCGAACTCAAGAACAAAGGCTTTTCGGATTTTTAAAAAGGGGACAGAAGTCGGCTCACTGCTCCCCTAACTTTTCTTCTGTATTAGTATCAAGTGATCCAAAATCAATACTCGTTCCCATTTCACTTGAAATATCCAGAAGAACCACCGCCGAAACCACCGCCTTGATCGACTGCAGAGCAACTGGCTCATTCATAAACTTGAACTTTGCCAAAAGGAACAACCTACCCATGGAAAGAATAGCACGACCTATCAGAGCTATCAACGCAGACGGAACAACAAATCAAGCAGGACTTATCAGGTTCCAAACTATGATTACTTTCCTCATCGGAAATGTAATGAAAAGCCAAACGTTCCATCTCTTTCCAGCCAGCAAGGAGAATGTCATCCTAGGAATGAACTGGCTTAGGGAACAAAATCCGGACATAGATTGGGCCACAGGAAGAGTAACCCTCCAACTACCAAACCGGGACTGGAAACAAACTCTGAAAGAGGATGAAGAAGATGAAAGAAGATACCTCATAAGATATCTCCGGAAAGATTCCGATTTCGAGACCCACACATCATACTGTGAAAGATATGAAACCACCGAAGAATACATCATGAAAACAACACTATCCACGGAACTAGAGATGGAGAAAAAGCAAGAAAAGAAGAAGTTACCAAAAGACTATAGAAACTTCAAAGATGTATTCGAAGAGAACCCCCCAAATGTCCTACCTCCTTTATGAGCATATGATCATACCATCAAATTGAAGGAAACATTCATTCCGAAAAGAGCCAAAGCCTACCCCCTATCCCTTCCTGAACAAGAAGCCTGTAAAAAGTTCATAGAAGAAAATCTAGCAAATGGACGAATCAAACCGTCGCAATCCCCCCAAGCAGCACCTTTCTTCTTTGTCGATAAGAAGGATGAAAAGCTCCGACCTTGCCAAGATTATAGATACCTCAACGAGCATACTATAAAGAACGCCTACCCCCTACCAAACATCTAGTCCATCATTGAACAAATAGGGAACTCATCCATCTTCACCAAAATGGACATCCAATGGGGATATCACAATATACAAATAGTACCAGAAGATCGATGGAAAGCAGCCTTCATCACCCCCTTTGGACTGTTCGAACCAACTATAATGTTCTTTGGACTATGCAACTCTCCAGCCACTTTCCAGGCCTTCATGAACGATGCTTTTTGGAATTACCTTGCAGAAGGATGGCTAATTATCTATATGGACGACCTAGCCATCCATTCCGCTGACCCATCCGAGCATAAGGAAAGGACTATCAAAGTCCTAGAATGACTTAGAAGCCTAGGACTTAGGTGCAAAATCCAGAAATGCACCTTCAACTCTCAGACCATGGACTACCTAGATCTAACAATTCGACCAGGAGAACTCGCCATGGATATGACCAAACTCCGAGCCATAGAAGAATGGAAACCTCCCAACTCAGTCAAAGCAGTAAGATCCTTCCTAGGATTTTGCAACTTTTACTGAAGATTCATTCCAAACTTTGCTCAAAGAGTTGCCCCACTTAATGAGCTTACTCGAAAAGACAAACCCTGGACCTGGACCGAAAAAGAACAGCATGCTTTTGAGGACATGAAACTGGTGTTCTTTACTTCCCCAGTCTTAAAACAACTGGACCCGGAACACCCATACTTCGTAATGACAGATGCCTCACTCCTAGCCACAGGAGGAATCCTCATGCAAAAAGACTCCAACAGCAATCTCCACCCATGTGCATACTGATCTACCACTTTATCAAGTGCAGAACGAAACTATGACATATACAACAGAGAACTACTGGCGGTTATCCATGCTCTTGAAGATTGAAGACACCACCTACTTGGAGCTCAACATGTGGTCCAGATACTCACGGATCACAAAAACCTTACCTACTTCAGAGCCCCCCATTGACTATCATGACACCATGCTTGATGGCAAATGTTCCTGCAAGACTTCAACCTTGCATTCACACATGTACCAGGAACACACATGGGCCCTGCCGACGTCCTCTCAAGAAAAGATGACATATCCACTGAATCAGACAATGCTAAAGTCATTCTCCTTCCAGATGACCTATTCTGTAAACAGATCGACCTCACTTTAACAGATAAAATTGCAAAGTCTACCCCTTCCGATCCTTTTGTCCTCATCGCACTCAAGAAAATGTACAATGACACCCCCCGCTTCCTAGAACAAAATTGTCCGACTGGACCTTTGTAGATCAAGAACTCCGTTTCCAAGGACGCTTCTTTATCCCAGAACCCACCCGCCAAAAACTGGTCCATGATTTACACTACTCCCCAACAAGTGGACACATGGGTCACTTCCGAACATTAGCTGCTGTGGAAAAAGATTTCTGGTGGCCAGGAATGTCCACATTTCTGCAACGCTTCATTGCAGGTTGTGCTACTTGTCAAGTCAATAAAGTAAACACCCACCCTACATCCCCCCCTCTGATGCCCTTAAACTTGTCTGTGTCTCGACCCTTTCAACAGATCTCTGTTGACCTTATCTCGGGACTACCCCCTGTCTCTGGATTTGACTCTGTTATGGTCGTGGTCGACCATGGCCTTTTGAAGGGGGTAATTTTCTGCCCTTGCTCCAAAACCATCGATGCACAAGAAATTGCCCAACTCTTTTTTGACCATGTGTTTAAAAGATTTGGTCTCCATAACAGAATCATCTCAGACAGGGGTCCCCAATTTGCATCTGTCTTCGCCAGGGAACTAGCACAACTACTCCAGTATGACATTGCCCTATCATCTGCCTATCATCTCCAGACAGATGGAGAAACTGAATGAATGAATCAGGAACTTGAAACCTACCTCTGGATCTTCTGCAATGGATCAGCGGATCAGTGGGTTCCGCTCCTTCCATTGGCCAAATTTCATCACAACATAGCAATCCATTCCTCTACTTGGAAATCCCCATCCAAACTAATCATGGGATACCAACCCGAGCCTACCCACCAATCGGAAAAACATTTGTTCCGGAATTGGAAAATAGGTTAACCAAACTGTAAGACTCTCGAAAAGAGGCACTGGCAGCACATAAACAAGCAAGAATGTTTATGGAAATACAAAAAAGATCCACATTCACCCCATGGAAAATTGGAGATAAAGTATGGTTGGAAGCGACCAATCTAAAAACAAACTATTCAGCCAGAAAGCTAGCCCCCAAACGCAAAGGACAATTCGAAATTGAAAAAGTAATCTCTCCTGTAGCCTACCAGCTCCACCTTCCCCCAACATGGAAAATCCACAATGTGTTCCATGCCAGCCTACTAACCCCTTATGTGGAAACCTGGGAGCATGGAACCAACTTTTCCCAACCTACCTCGGAACTAATAAACGGAGAAGAGGAATGGGAAATAGACAAGATCATGGCCCATAGGGGAAGGAAGGGAGCCCGCCAATTCCACATCCGATGAAAAGGATATGGTTCCAGTGATGACACATGGAAACTGGAATCTAACCTCAGAAACGGATTGGAACTTTTGGAGATTTATAAACGATCGAGGAAACTCTGAAAGTCCCCAGAACAAATGACCACACCTCAGGAATTCTTCCTTGAAACCCCCCATGAATCCCCAAGACTTCACATCCCCTGTATACCCCCTCTCATGTCCGGAATCTTTGTTCCTGAACTACCTCCTGTCCAAGGACATAGACTCCCCCCTATTTTTCGAAACACCCTCCTGGTATCGGTCCTTGAATGCCCAGCCCTCTACCACTACCTCATTTCACACCCTCTCTACAATGAAGCATCCATCTTCTCCTCCCTTATCGCAGCCTTTCAACAACTCTCACTCTCTGTCAGACTCAATCACGAAAGAGCTCAAAGAAATCCAACACCAGCAGAATCTCTCGATTACGCAATTGAACACTCTCTGGCTGAGGGACGAATCCAAATCTGCCAAACCCTCACAGACCTTGGTATCTTCAGAATCATCAATACCTTCTCCAGAGTTGCTCTGGCTCCCTACCTCCAACTACTCCTCCAATCCCTCACCGAAGAACAAGGGGAAAACTACCTCTTGGACCTCACCCATGACCACCTTGCCATATCGCCCTCTTTCACCCCCATCATCAAGAAACTTAACGGGACCAGCCACGCCCGGAACCCTCCCATCATGGGAAGCACTGGACCATTGCTTGGAGGAATCGCCGTGGCTGAGAGAAGAATTAAAGCTACAGCCCTACAAATGGCAGAAGGATTGGCTGTGACCTCTCTCCCCCAAACCCCCCAAGTTCTACCCATTTGAGATGGCCCAAAGAAGTCTGTATCATCAGTTGAAAGAAGTGAGGGACAGAGCACGAGTTCAGTCGGAGGAAAAGAAAAAGGAAAACAGAAAGAAGCACCATCCCCCAACCCTATTCCCATTCCCCCAAGAACTACCCTGGGACCAACTCACAGGACTCGAAAGTCCAACAAACTCGCATGCTTCCAATATAGAAGTATCAAGCATCTGCGACCTGACTGCCCCATCTACACTTGTCCCTTCTGCCAGCGCAAAGCCCCTGGACATATCCAAAGAGAATGCCCCTCCAACTGATGCTCCTCCTGTAACAGAATGGGACACTCATCTGCTGAATGTTTCGACCCAGAAGACTTCAATGATGACAATGTCATCTTCAATGATGGAGATTCTGCGGGAGGTGACTTTAGGAGTTGAAGAGGGTAATGTTACAAGTAAGCATGATTCCGAGGGACTTGAGGATCCAGGACCATCAGAACCCCCCACTTCTTTCCCTCTGGAGTGGAAACCTGAGGACAGACTACTCCCGGAATGTTACTGGATCTTATTCCCCAAAGACTATGCTCCATATGGTTATATGGATATTCCCATTCTGGACTCACCCTGTTCTTCCCTTCTTCCGCTTTCATAGCTCTTGCCATGTGTCTCTAACTCTGCTTTCATCATGGACCTCCGCTCCTTCTGCCATCCTCCTTTTGATGGCAGTGTCATCCCATTCTTATCACTGACTCCATGAGGCTGTTGTAGTATACCATGTGTCCTGTCCCATCACTTCTTCTATTCCAAGATGGTTCCGACCTGTATAAATAGTCAGTAGTTATCCTGTACATTCCCCAGCTAGATCTGTGCAATTATATGCAGTGTTTAGTTTTATCCTGCCTGAGTCTCAAGTCTCAGCAGAGAACCACTAGGATTTCTATAGGACATTGTGTCGCCTTTGAGGACACACTGGGACTAGATGTTGCGCAAGCATAACAATGCCTCCGCTTTTGACTCTACATTTTCGTTTGATCCTCAGACCCATACCTGGGCTTATAAGCCTGTTGCTAAAAAGGTCCACCCAGTCATGGCTCCTCTTGAGGAGAAGTACCATGTACTGCGTCAGCTACCAGATGATCCACTTGCCGGACTTATTCCCTTACCTGCTCATCCTCCGGACTTCGTTCCAGGAGACTGCTTCACCCAAGAATGAGCTGATACTTTAGACCTTGACCCCACCAATTGGCTATGGCCGGCAGAGGTCAAATTAGTCTGGTGGATTGTTTGCAATCACAAGAAGGCCTTTGCTTGAATTCCAACTGAGCGAGGTCATCTAGATGAGTGCTACTTCCCACCGGTAAAGATACCAACAGTACCCCATACTCCTTGGGTACTCCGCAACATCCCTATTCCACCCTCTGCCTGGGACCAGGCAATTCAAATCATCAAAGACCACATTGCCTCTGGAGTGTATGAACCATCGGCCACCACATACTGCTCTCGCCGGTTCTGTGTACTCAAGCAGGATGGAAAGTCGCTCCAGTTGGTCCACGATCTACAACCTCTCAATGCTGTTACCATATGCGACTCCTCTGTTCCCCCTTTCATCGAGCACTTGGCTGAATCATTCGGTGGAAGCACTGTCTACGGAATGATGGATTTATTTGCAGGATATGATCAAAGACTGCTTCATGTGGACTCTCGGGACATGACGACTTTCAATAGTCCGCTTGGCCCACATCGTCTCACCACTCTTCCTATGGGTCATATCAATGCAGTTCAGATCTATCAGGCCGATATGGCATTTATCCTTCAAGATGAGATTCCCCACCACACCATGCCCTTCGTCGATGACTTATCAGTGAAGTCCAGTGACTCAAGGTATCAAAGACTGGATGGGTCTTATGAGACGATCCCGGAGAACCCTGGTATTCGTCGATTTATTTGGGAACACTTGACTGTCATCCACAGGATCCTCCAACGTCTCCAGAACGTCAATGTGACTGTTTCTGTGAAGAAGTTTGTCCTTGCAGCCCCTGAAGCGACCATAGTCGGGCACAGGTGCACATTTGAAGGACGTGTCGCTCACGAGGCTAAAGTCCAGAAAATCAGAGACTGGCCAGACTGCATGAACCTGACACAAGTCCGCAGTTTCTTAGGGACTTGTGGAGTGGTATGCATTTTCATTCGCAATTTTGCTTCTATTGCCCACCCGCTTGTTAATCTGACCTGGAAAGGTGTTCCCTTTGAATGGGGAGATGCACAATGGGAAGCCATGAATCATCTCAAGGACGAAATAGTCCGGTCCCCCGCACTTCGACACCTGGACTATGAGTCTGGCCAAGAGGTAGTCCTAGTGGTGGACACATTCTACATCGCAGTCGGTTTTATCCTCTTTCAAGAGGGTACCGATGGCAAGCGCTATCTTAACCGGTTTGGGTCTATTAGCCTGACTGACGTGGAGAGTCGCTATTTACAAGTGAAACTGGAGCTCTACCGACTGTTTCAGGCATTGCGTTCAGTCTGAGTCTTTATTTTTGGAGTCATTAACCTCACAGTCGAAATGGATGCCAAATATGTCAAAGGCATGATCAACAACCCAGACTTACAACCAAATGCGACCATCAACCGATGGATCGCTGGTATCCTCTTATTCCATTTTCAACTTCGCCATATTCCTGCTGGACAACATTCCAGACCAGACAGTCTTTCTCGTCGACCACCCTCCGATGAAGATTCTCCTGAGGAGAATGATGTCGAAGATTGGCTTGACAACTCTTACTCCTTTTCTATTTCATTACTCGACAATCGTACTTTCCACTCCCTTATGCCAGTTTCATTCTCCGGACACCCAAACTGGCCTTCGAGTGGTCTTCTGTACATATCTCCAGGTCCCTCTACTCCATCTCCTTCCTTGGTCTTGGACACGTTCTCCCATATTTATCCCACTCTTACCTTTCTCTCAGTCTTTCTTTCTTCTCTCACATTGCCAGTTTCAACACCGGATTCTCACCCCCCTAGTCCGGGTGTTACTCTGGACTTCCCCAAGATACCGCGGTCTTCCAAAGCCATTGCTAGAGAGCAGCGCATTGCTCTCATTCGTACTTTCCTCGAAACTTGTGCTCGTCCTGCTGATCTCTCAGATGCGGACTTTCACTCTTTCGTCAATGCTGCAACCACCCTATGGCGCCGGGAGCCCCATGGTCGCCACCAGTTGGTAGTCCCTGAGTACAGACGGTTTGCACTGATCACGGAGGTGCATGATGACCTCAGGCACAAAGGTGTCTTCACAGTCCGGACTCATCTGTTGCTTCACTTCTGGTGGCCCATGCTGGTAGAAGATGTCAAATGGTTTGTCCGGACTTGCCATGAGTGCCAGCTTTGGCAGACGAACCAGTTTCATATTCCCCCTCTCGTTCCTGTCATCGGAGGACTATTCCGCAAAGCTCACATTGACACCATGCTTATGCCCAAGTCAGGTGGTTACAGGTATATTGTCCAGGCCCACTGCGCTCTGACATCATATCCTGAATGGCACATGCTGCAGTCTGAGAATGGTGCTGCCCTGGCATCTTTCATTTTGAAGACCTTCTATGTCGGTGGGGTCCCTTAGAAGAAATTGTTTGTCACTGACAATGGTCCTGCATTTGTCCTTGCCACCCGGTATCACATTTGTCACATTCACATATCCCCTTACAATTCTCAGGCCAATGGCATTGTGGAGCGTCACCACTACGATGTCCGGAAGGCCATCATCAAAACTTCCCAGGGAGGGGAGACTCGCTGGCACCTTGCTGCTCACTCAGTCTTCTGGGCTGAGCGGGTTACCATACTCCGGTCTACTGGTTTGTCGCCCTATTTCATGGCTCATGGCATTGAGCCTTTGTTTTCTTTTGACCTCGTGGAAGCAACATTTCTTCTCCCCACTCCAGATACCGACCACTTGTCACCAGCTGGACTGATTGCTTGGAGAGCCCGCCAGCTCCAAAAGCATCAGGATGACTTGGACACCATTCAAGAAAGAGTTTGCAAGGCCCAGTTCGAGTTCATTAAACATTTTGAGGCTGCATTCAAGAACCGGATCAAAGACTTTGATTTTCAACTGGGCAGCCTCATTTTAGTCCGCAATACGTGCATCGAGAAAGAGCTAAATCGAAAAACGAAGCCTAGATACCTTGGCCCAATGGTGGTTCTTCGTCGGACTACTGGGGGTTCATATATCCTTGCAGAGTTGGACAGGGTGGTCTCTCGGCTTCGTTTTGCTGCATTTTGTCTCATTTCATATTACCCATGTTTATGCTCCTCTGTTACCGCTACTGGCCTCACAGGTATCAATGACGAAGACCTGGATAGGTTAGTGGGCGAGATCATAGATGAACCTGCCGACAACGAGTCCTTGGACTATAGTCCGGATCATTAGTCCAGCAGTTTCCCATAAGACCGCTCCAGACTTCATTTTCCCCTATTACATCTCTGTTTTACCCCAGACTTAGACCAGTGACATTCTAATAATATCTCCTCCATCTGCTCTTGAAAGAATAAAACCGGAAAACAGTCACTGATACGTACTACCACAGACACTCTCATGGACTGCTCCTTACTCCCCCTTTCTCTCTCTCGTGCCCATCCCATGTGATCGCCCATTTGTAACATTCTTCCTTCGAACGCGCATGAGGCATGGCGCACATTCACTCAAATCTAGATGAAAAAAAATCGACTATTGGCAAGAAGACTGCCCGAAGTCCAGGGATATCCGGTAGGTGTAGACAAGGAAAGCAGAACGAGGAAGAAAAGATGAGCGGAACCTCGCACCTCCAATTCTCTCTAGGGACGAAAGGCAGGAATAGACGACTGGAAGTCGAACAAAGAAGAAAAGTCAAGTAGTACCTCGCAAGACCGCTCTGGACTTCATAGACTGCCCAGAAGTCCGGGGCAACCTCTCATTTTTCCCTAAATTTCCATTCTGCTGATTTCTCAACATTTCTACTTATTTGTCTGTCCTTTTTGCTTCAAACAGACATTTTTTCTACATTGCTCTATATATATGCAGTGTCCAAGCAGTCTTCTGGACTTACATGCCCATTTCCTCTGCCTCAGCGACCATCTCCTCCATCTCCTCCATGACTTGCTGATGTTCCACCTCCAATGCCTTTGTTACGCTCCTATTTAAACTCGCTTATAGCAGGAGTCGAACTCCTGACCTTCTATATAAGGAAAACCCCTATCGACTCAAGGTCATCGGGACTTAGACGTTTTCCACCATAATATATCACGTGACTGCTTACATCAGCAGTCTAGACCACAAGTCACGTGACTTGTCACATGCTCAAGGACTAGACCCTTATCTCTTATCTATGACGTCATGATGACGTCACACCTCATGCCTAACATGCACATCACACGAGGCATGCTTCTTTACTTCTTTCTCTCACGGACACGCTTCTTTATGACTCATGTTCCTTTATCGTCCAATCATGTATTTTCTCCTTATCATGGTACGATGTCTCATTATGGTATTTACACAAACATGTACAAACAGTAGTATAGTATATAAACCCCCGGACTTCGAGGCTGGAGTCCCCAGCTTTGAAGTCTTGGAGATTTCCTCACAAGCTTATCGCTCTAAGGACCGAAGTGGTCATTCTCTCTACTCTTTACCTCTCTCTATTTGAGTTGTTTCACCATCCAACGTTTGACCCTGATAGGATGGGTCAAGCAAGCGCAAAGTGAAGAAGGAAGCTACAGAGGATGTCACTACCTTGCTGCCAGGGCCCAAATGTGCAAGGCTTCAATAGTGTTATACATAGTATTTGCAATGTCATTATCCAGACCTCTCGCCTCGCCTCCATTAATCTGGGCTCTGTGTCACTCATCGAATCCCTTGGATGGTGAAGGGCGGACCCCACGTTGAAATGGTGTCAACGTGAGTACCGCATGGCAGCATAGAAGTGCAAGTGGGACTCCAAAAGGACCCCTCGTGCCCGCACCGCCTGTGGGAGAGTACCTGCATGCCAGATATATCTGACAGCACTCCCATCGAGCAGGAAGCATTCCCTCCCCCCCACTTGTATATTCTGATTCACAACCAGTCTATCTGGGGTCGTGCCTCTTGGCCAACTCCCTCGATAGGGCTTAAGACTGGAAGCTGGTACCCTAAATGGCCTTGGAAGGGTGATGGTCAGGGTAGCGGTAGCCCCCTGATGAGAACTTTCACAGGTTCGAAACCATGCCCATCCCATCTCCTCACCCGTTCCGTGCTCGTACTATATGCAGCATCCCCAGCGGCCTGTAGTCCGGCCCCAATCCTCGGAGAGGGGTGCCCGACGGATGAGCAAACGGGCTCGGCAGCCCAAGTATCCCTCCTTCACACACAGACATAGGACTATGGCCTTCGGCCATAGTCTGTTCACTTTTTTTTGATGCAGTGCAAAATCAAGATCATGAAAATCAAAAGCATTGTTTTTGTTTCGACGTGCATGTCTGATTCATACACTGTGTCATTTTATTTATATTGGATATGAAATCAAGGTGACAAAAATCTTTTATTTTATTTTTGTCCAGTCCAGCCCCTCATAGATATGGCAATCGCTGAGCAAACTATAATTGCATATGACATCATGCTATGCAAAGACCATTGAGATATATAAACTCGCCCACTCATCAGCTCCCTTTATCTTCTCGCCACCAATGACAATGTTTAACTGCGTCCATTCTCCACCATCCTCAATGATACTCCTAATCGTTTCCCTTCTTGTAATCACCTGTGGGAATGTTTTGCTACCCGTTGTGCTTTGTCAAACATCACTTCCTGCTTCCAGCATTGGCATTTTCTTTCATTTTGATTCACACTCTATGTCGACATGTCGAGGAGAGGGCTTTTTGGCGGATCAGTTTCCACGCCAAAGTCATCCTCCATTGGGCATTGCTGTGGTCTCTCCAGAGTTATGATCAGCCATGTTATGATTTTCTTTGATTTTTTATTGACGACACTTCAAGTTTTTGACGCAGAACTTCTTGATGCCTTTGCTGGCATCGCTACATACACTGTGATGCACACTGCCATGGACTATGTATACCTCCGAGCAGTCAACAGGCAGGAAAGTTCCTGGGATCCACAGGTTGCACAAATAGAGCTTGATCCTATGGCTGCACACACCGACGGACCAGAGCACGAAGGTATATTACTATCAGGACTTGATGAAAGGTCCTAGGTTGCCCTAAGGTTACTTGCAAAGACAATGAATAAACCGAAAGTGAGGAGCTCCTATGATGAGCGTCCACCTTATATACATGAAGTCGTGGTCCGTGTGTAAGGTATAGGGCAGATAAGATCTCCTACTATGGTAATAGTCCATGGAATGACGATAGAACATCATGGAATGATATCTACACGTGATATGGATGAGTAAGAAGTCACGTGAGAGTGTAAGTATGAATAAGCGAAAAAGATCATGACATTACCCCCTCTCTAAGGGCTCATGTCCTCATGAGTCGTTGTGGTAGCGGCAGTAAGGGTCCTTGCAAAAGGACCAATGGGTCTGTGAATGTGGTACGGCCGGTGATTGCACAGGATTATCCGGAATTTCAAACAGGGAGTCGTCAAGCCATTTGAAACATCTGCAATACCTGATGAAGTCGGGGTCAGAGAATATGGTGGATGATGGGGACGACGTGTGAATGGATTTATCCTGTTTGTCTGGATGTGGGACATCAACTGGTCAGAGATGTATCTGAGTGGTAGGGCGTGCTGCAGTGGGATGTTGTCGGTGAAATTTTGTTACCGCTGTCTGTGCATGGGCAAGCTCGGTGTTGACCATCCACTCGTCTTCTTCTACAGGGAAACCCTTCCAATGAACTAGATATTCAAATTGTTCCCCTCGTTGGCGAGAGTCTACGATCATTTCGACTTCTTGTTCTGGGATGTCGTTGACGAGATCCAGGGGTGGAGGAGTGGGGATAGGACCGGACATGGGTGGAGTATATGGGTGTAAGATGGATTCGTGGAAGACTGGATGGATCGTCCTCCACTTATGCGATAGATCAAGCTTGTAGGAAGCCACACCAACCTTGGAGAGGACCTTGAAAGGACCGTATCTTTTCTGGTCGAGCTTCTTCATAGGTCAGTTGATTCGTATATGGGTAGCCTCAAGCCATATGAGATCTCCTCGTTTGTAATCCTCTGTTGGTCATACCGATCAGTCATAGAACTTCTTCATATCCTCGTTAGCTAGTTTTAAGGCCTCTGTTGCTTGGGCGTGTAAGGTCGTCATCTTCTTTGCGAAGTCCATGGCTGACTCACTTCAGATAGATGTACGGTGATCCTCATTGACTCATGGTTCGTGTCCATAGTTGAGCATGAACGGGGTCTGCTGGGTTGTTGAGCGAGGGTTATGATTGTGCACGAATTCAGCCATGGGGAGCCATTCCTTCCAATCGCTTTGTCAGTGGTTGATGTATATATGCAGGTATTGTTCAACCCATGCGTTATACCATTCTGTTTGACCATCCATCTGGGAATGGAATGCCATAGAAGGATTGGGCATGATGCCTAAGAGTTTCTGAAGTTCGGTCATAAAGGTGGATACGAACTGAGTACCCCGGTCTGAGATGATCTTAGTTGGGAGACCGTGGAGTTTAAAGATTTCATCGCGGAATATAGTTGCGATACCCTTGCTATTGATTGTGTCCCTGATGCCGAAGAGTTGAATCATTTTTGAAAAGCAATCAACGATGATGAGAATGGCGTTGCTTTCGTATGATTCCAGAAGTGGAGAGATAAGATCTAGCGAGATATGTTCCCATGGTTGATGCGGGATCTCGTTTGGGTGTAGTGGGGTGTGACGAGGTGTCGTGATGGCTTTGTTCTTTTGACATTCCTTGCATCCTTTGATGAATCTTTTGACGTTTTTAGCGGACGTCGGCCAGTAGTATCGTTCCTGGACTTTTTGGATGGTAGCCCATATTCCTGGATGTCCAGCTGTAGGGTGACTGTGAATGTTGGTTAGTATATCGTTTCAGAGGGATACGTCCTTTGGTATGTAAAGAAAGTCTTTGAAATATATGAGAGAGTCGCGAATGGAGAAGTGATTATTGTTTTGAGCTAGTGCTCGTACTACTTTGGATTCTTTAAGGTGTTGTAAGTCCGTTATTCTTTGTGAGATATAGGAAGAGGATAAGAGGGTTTATTCAGCTACATGCATTGCCGCTAGCGTACGCATATCTATTGCGTCTGGATAAATGTGTGTATTAGAAGTGGAAAGAGCGTTAATATTTATAGAGAAAGAAATAGTGTTCTGGTCAGATGTCAGTGCGTTCTCCACAGCCGTCGACATATGATTCTGCTGTAAAAGAGTGGGAAAAACAGTGACGCTTTTATTGTCGTCCTTCACCCCCTTTTCAAAGTCTGACCTCCGGAACAGAGGGTCAGCTGGATTGGTTTTGCCGGAGCGATGTACGAGAGTATAGTGGAACTCCTGCATGATTTGATTCCAACGGGCTTGTCAGCAGGAGAGGTCTTGTGGGACCATGAAATAGGTGAGATTTTGATGATCCATAAGAATCTCAAAGGGAATGTGAGCGTCTAATAGATACTGTCGCCAAGTGGTAACTGCTTCGATAATGGTGGCGAATTCCAGATCGGCAGCGTGGTAGTTTCGTTCTGCGTCAGAAAGAGACCGCGACAGATATGCAATTGGGTGCCAGAGTCCATTCTGATATTGGGACAGAATGGCTCCGAGTCCTATGCCTGAACCATCGGTCTCGATCCTGAAGGGATCGAAGTCTGAGGCGAGAGAAAGGATGGGAGCGTTTATGAGTGCATTTCGGAGGGTGTCGAATGATTGTTGACAAGCGGTATTCCACTCAAAGGGGTTTTTCTCGCTAGTAAGGCGATTGAGTGGTTTTGCTATAGCCGCAAAGTCTTTGATAAATCGACGGAAAAAGTTGAGGAATCCTAAGAAGGAGCGAACTTGAGTTCAGGAGGAGGGAGTCGGCCAGGTGCAGATAGCATCGACTTTAGTAGGATCGGTGGCAATAGTTCCATCGGAGATGACGAGTCCCAGATATTCGGTGGTGGTTGTCTCGAACTCACACTTGGTATGTTTAAGCGATAGCTTATGTTCATGGAGGCAAGAGAGTACGTCTCGGACAACACGGCAGTGTTCGTCGAGAGTTTTGGTGAATATGAGGATGTCGTCCATATAGACGATGACCACTTCCTTGGCTATGAGGTCACAGAGAATGTGGTTCATCATCGTCTGGAATGTTGCCGGAGAGTTTGTGAGTCCGAAAAACATAACGAGAGGTTTGAAGAGTCCTTGATTGGTTCAGAAGGCAGCCTTCCATTTGTCGCCTTCTTTCATGCGTACATTATTATATCCCCACCGAATGTCCATTTTTGAATAGAATTTTGCCCCGTGTAGCTTTTGTACGATCTCTTCGATAAGCGGAAGTGGGTAACGATTTTTTATTGTTGCTTCATTGAGCTTGCGGTAATCCTGGACAGGTCAAAGTTTACCATCCTTCTTTTTGATGAAGAAGAAGGGGGATGCGAAGGGAGATTTGGAAGGATGAATATGTCCTGTGGAGAGGTTTTCTTCGAGAAATGCATCAAGTTCTTTTTGTTCTTTTAGCGAGAGTGGATAGGTTTTGCAATTGACCTTGTGATTGCCGGGTTTTAATTCGATTGCGTGATCCCAGGGTCATCGAGGTGGTAATTCATCGAACAATTCTTTGGCGAATACGTCACGGAATTCATGGTATTCTTCTGGGACTACTTGCTCGAAGGAGGTTTCTTGTTTCTCTTTATTGGCGGCAGCCGCAAGGTCGGTTGCGAGGGTAGCAATATATTTATTTTCAATTTGGAAAACACGGTCTTTGGATTCAGCATCTTCGTACTCCCACAGAGGCGTGGTTTCCGGTGTGAACCTAAGTTTCTTTGTTTGCCAATTGATGTGGGGGTTGTATTGGCGTAACCAGTCAAAACCAAGGAAGACCACCTGAGATGATAGGTGGGTCACTGAGAAAGGGATAGCGGATTGGTGGTCTCCGATAGCCATCTTCAAGTCTACGTAGTGTGTGATGAGACCTTCCGTATTGGCGGTTCCATCGGCGTTGTATACTGGTATAGCTCGAGGGAGTGGTTTTTGCTCGAATTCATGTTCTTGTACGAAGTCAATATCGATAGCAGAAGCCATGCAACCTGAGTCGATTAGTGCAATGGCTTCAACTTTCTTGCCTGAGTCTGTTCCCAAGATAACTGGAATTTCAAAGGCATTGGGTGATGGTTTCTTTGTTCGGTACTGAGATTTCTGGGTTAATTCGAGTAACATGAACTCAGCGGTGTCGTGTAAAGTGTTCCGGAGGTCCGCGATTAGCTCAGCGTTTACCTCAGATAGATGGGTGTCGTGGATGAATGCTCGTAAGTGAGTGATGAGTCATTTGTCTGGGGTGTCATTGGCGATTTGCTTGATCCATTGTGTGGACCAAGGCTTGATTGTGGACTTCCATCCACGATCTTTCTGAGTGAGGATGGTTCGTGGTGGAGTCGTTTCCTTTCTACTAACAACCTGGGTCTTTGTCTGCCGTTTGACCGCATTTTCCCCGGACGGAAAAGAGGCTGTAATGCCCAGCGGGGGCGAAGGTACATTTGGCTGTTGCGTAGCCGGCAAACTAGGACCTTGGTTGCTTTCATAATCCAGCTCTGAGATCTCTTCTACGTCAAGGAGAGAGAATTTGTTAGTAGAACGAGAAGGGGAATTAAGCACAGTTTTTGGTACTGCCGCACCGTCCTTAGGCTTCATAGCCCGGGCGCCCCTAACCATAATATTACAAGTACAAATTCTGACTGGTGACATACCTTGAGAACGAGGCGATCTCATTCCTTGTCTCCTTCGACAAAATCCATCTCATCTGCTTCTCAAACTGTGGTTTCCAACTCTTCCAGGGTTGAGTATTCAACGTCGAGTCTGCAGACTTTGATGTTCTTTGAGCCCGAGCTCTTTTGAGGATGGGCGGCACAAGGCCATGTGGATGTCTTTCCTTCCTTGGCACACCGGAAACAGGTTCCAGTCGCTCTTGCCTTGGACAAGTCCATGGGAGCACCTCGGCCTCCAAAGACACCTGTCATCTCTGGGGTCGCGGTGTGAGGTTCGACAAGCCGGGTAGGGAATTTGACTTTTGGTCATGGTGTCTCATGAATTGCTCCTCGTTTTCGTTCTGCAATCTCGGATAATAACTGTCCGGCGGCCGTAAGTTGTCGGGACCATTCGGAATAGCTATTAATATATTTTGTCGTCATCTCCATGTTGGATCATTCAACTTGTTCTATGAGTGCATTGCGAGCGTTGGTGCGGAGGAGTTGTACGAGCTGCCGTCTGTTAGTTATCTCGGACCATTTGGCACGCATGATAAGGGTTTGTTGTTTGTTGAGGAATTCTTCGATCGTCATCGACCCTTGTTTAAGATTCATCAATTCAGTCTCGGCCCATGCTGCCTCATAGACTGGTTTGAAGGTGGGGTCGATGAATGTTCGAAAGAATGCTCGAGCAGTGTAGTCTTCATAGTCGATATCTTTTTTGATGAGGAGGGTGGCGAATTCCTCGGCGGGTCCTTCGGCGCAGAAGCCTAGAAACATTTTGATTTCTTCAGCATCCATGATGGGTCTGTCAAATCCCAATAGGTAGAGTTTGAACTTAGCTCTCCATTTGGTATACTCTTCTGGTTTCCCGGTGAACGGCGGAGGTTTCTCGACATATGACTTCCCGATTTTGATTGCCTTGGGTTCGTCATCTACGTCGGGTGCTTTGTCTTTTTTTTTTGATGGGCCGCTAGGTATGGTTGGAGGTGTGGTGATATGAACTCCATGCTGGGCCATGTGTTGCATATACACAGCGTATTGGTTGCGGAATTCGGCGAACGTCCCTGCCAGGGGCCAAGAGCGGAGAGGAGGTGATGTGGAATCAGAGGTAGAGGGTTGTGCTTCAGTAGCCATGATACAGGAGGTGTCGCTTTGAGAGGAAGTGCGACTAACGATGGGTAGTGGGTAAGGATAGCCAACTGGAGTGGTTCAGTCTCCAGAAGGCAAATGTGGTGGTCTGCATGGAACACGCGGGGTATGTCGGGGTGATGGATCATCCAAAATGTTGGGCAAAAAAATAAACTGCTTTAAAGAAAAACTACTTTATCTCCTTTTTACTACCTTTCTTTTTTCATGATTTCGGCTTCTGAAAGGAAGGTTGTGTATTACGCTTTACCTGGTGGTTACCTGGTCGCAAGCACTTATGCAGGGTGAGGGGATTGGGATTGGAGCAGAATATGCATGGGGATATCGGGCATATACGTTGAGTCTGGTATGCTGGGTGATGAGCTCGATGTCTTCCCAAAGATCGCGCCACGATGATTCAGTAGTTGGAGTCGGAGGAGGTTTGCGAGAAAGTACTTCTAGACGAATGCATTCGATTATGCCAAGTCAATGTGATTGGATAACCGGGTCCGATATTCCTGGGGGCAGGCATGAGAGCAATAGGAGAGAGGGCGGCGAGGATGTATTGATTGGGTAATGTGGGGTCATCGACGACTGTCCTTTCGTCAGAGTGTAGTGATGGTTCATAGACAGTTTGCTCGTCTTCGGAGGGATCCTCTATGTCTGTCGTGGAGCATAGGGATTGGAGAGGAAGGGGTGGCTGCAGCTCTGGCACAAGGGCGACAGGCTCGCCAGTGATGGCATGGAACGCGAGTTGGAGGTAGGTGAGGAGAAAAACTAATATAAGTCCTTCTAGGAGCGTGCAGGTGTGGTGGACCAGGTCCAAGGTGGATGAAAAGTAATCCAGCATATGATCTTCCTTATCAAGCTGATCAAGAGGAAGAACAAGGTGAGGACTCTCTCGATGGCTCGGTAGATACGCCTGGCGTAAACCGTTAATGCCGGTGATGGGAGTGCAAGGACTTGCTGCTGTCGGTTTGTACGGCGAGGACGCTCTGCTGCCAGCGCGATAACTCAGTGACTCAGACAGCCAGAGGGCTTGACGTGAAAGCAGGGAGGATAGGTGTTGGCGAAGCGTTGACCGGTGCAGTACAGCGGGGTATGAACAACGACAAAAGTCGGGGTAGAAGTCAGTACGAGGAGGGGATAGGTGGTTGATGAGGTATTGACGACGCAATGAGCGAGGTTCGAATGACGGCGACATCAAGCGGGCAAGGTAGGGAGGTTACTTTCGGTTTTATATCAGGACTCGATGAAAGGTCCTAGGTTGCCCTAAGGTTACTCGCAAAGACAATGAATAAACTGAAAGTGAGGAGCTCCTATGATGAGCATCCGCCTTATATACATGAAGTCATGGTCCGTGCATAAGGTATAGGGCAGGTAAGATCTCCTACTATGGTAATAGTTCATGGAATGACGATAGAACATCATGGAATGATATCTACACATGATATGGATGAGTAAGAAGTCACGTGAGAGTGTAAGTATGAATAAGCGAAAAAGATCATGACAATTACCTCCTCCATATGTAAGTAGTATCATAAGCGGCCAATCATCATGCATACTGATATTTGTTGTTTTTAGACGCACCTTTGAAACGAAGAGAAGTATGGCGGTAATTCTGCACATTCATTCCTGCCACATTTTTCTTATGTCGCGCCATTTTCAGGATCACATCTCACTTTTATTACTGCGAAATGACATATATCGTCACATGTAGGCAGTACATGACGGTCAGTAAGTTGTACCAAAACTATGTGCGAACAACGCGCAGCCTCTTCTTAGAGAAAGTATACACAATATAGAGCGAGCACGTCATTTTTGTAGGTTTGAGCACGCAATATTTTGTAGATGAGCACACAACTTCATCAGCAATTTATCGAGAGTCTTATTTGCACTGAGCGTCGCTTATATGAACTTGCTGAACTTATGGAACCGGGTCAAGCGTTACAATGAGGAATGAGGTCATAACCTATTCATTTTCTCTCGGTCGTCTCACTGTTAACTTACGCTATCACATTCGTCTCACAGCACTCATCACTTTTAGGTACAATGCTCATTAGAAATTGAGTATAGCAGTATTTACTAGCCAACACAAAAATCGTGAAGATACTAGACTGAATAAATGATGGTCGGCAAAATGATTGACGTAGAAACTATGGTACACCCGTCGTGCCTGTGCCGTCGTTGTTCCTGCGTTGTTGTGGCTGCGTCATTGGTACAATGGCTGGAAGGGAAGAATGAAAATAAAATCAATTACTACGAGGGCTGTGGCAACATGTGGGGATGGATGGGGGTGACGAAGGGACGTAAAGGCAGGGACGAGGGGACAGCGATGACAGCGTTAGCACGTCGTCTGTTGTTCAGGCTGGATCGTCGTAGCTTAGTCGATGTTGGTACGATGACGGCGTGCGCGTACGCTGCTGTGATACAGTATGCAGAGAGAAAGAAAAGAAAGAGAAGAAAAAGCTTACCAGGGTACAAAGCTGTCCAATGTCATGGTTAAATCGTCGACGTTGGTACGGCGACGGCGTTGGCGCGTCGTCTATCGTCGTGGCTGCGTCTTCTACGCGGTAGCGACAGGGCAAGTAATAAAAAAAAAGCTCACATACGGCGGCGTTGGCGTGTCGTCGTGCTCGCGTCTTGGTACGATGATGGCGTTTGCGCGTCGTCTGTTGTGGTGGCTGGGCCGTCGTAGCCGGGTCGTCGTCATACATGCGGGAGTAATTAGAAAGATAAAAGGAAAGATAGATAGATAGAAAGATGCCGTCGGGGTCGCGATGTTGCAGCTGTACATGGCTGCGTCTTCCACGAATGAGCGACAGAATACGAGTAATTAGAAAGGAAGAAAAAAAAACTCACCGGCTAAGACGACGGCATTGGTGCGACGTCTGCCATCGCTGCTGCGTCTTCCACGCGGCCGCTGCAACCGGGCGTGAGTAATTAGAGAGAGAAGAGAGAAGAAAGAAAAAAAAAGAATGAGAGAGAACGTACCAGGTATGACGACGACATCATTGGCGTGACGTCACTGTTGGAAAGCAGCACGTGATATAATCACGTGCACGTACAAGCCACACATGGCCGAGGAGCCGTTCATCCCCTAATAGTTAACGAGCTCAAGAGCTCGCTCTTGGGCCTACGGCCCAAGAGGGGGGTAGGTTTTTAAAGTTCTTTTCTTTGACTTAATCTCTTGAATTCATAAATTGTGGTTAGATGTAATAAGATGTAGTAAAGACTCATGGGGTTATAACATAGAATAGATTTTTTGAAACCTTTCACACAATGTTAAAGTGTTGATAGAAAAAACAACAATATGTCAAGAGTTTGCATAAAGTACTGTACATATCTATGGCGTGATATCTGCACATTTAATCCACCATGGTTTTCGGGACCCATCACATTATGTAAGATTGCCTGCATTTTTTTAATGGCCACCTCAATTTTTTTATGGGCCATGACCACAATTTTTTGAAGCCACATCAATTTTTTTTAAATGCTCCTCACTTTTTTTTAAATGTCGGTGCACCTAGTAGCTTGTAACATGTTTTCTAATGATCTGATAGCATATGATACAACCCTATGATAGTATTACTAACTAATATCTGAGTCAATGGTATCATCACTGAGCTTTAGATCTCTAATGAGTCCCTCACAGACATCCATAATATACTCTTCAGCATGTTGAAAACCAATTCCTCCTTCAAGGACATGGAACATCTGCTTCCGGCAACCATTGCTCATGTGACCAAATTGCATCTCCCAAAAGCGCCTCACCGCGTCATCAAATGGTTGCAGGTTCACAGCATCGAGTAAGAACTGACCCATACTGTTCTACCAAGCTGTACGCCAGTCTTGTTGACATGCAGCTGGGTTTCCACAATCTGCAGTGTGGCTAGAGATTGATGGTGGTCAAGTAGCAATGACTTTACAGTGTTCATCAAGCACCGTCTTTGCAATAGTTAATGCGACAAAAGATTCATAGCCCATCAGTCGACGATGGTCACCGCTGATTTCTCACAGTGAGACTTTGAGGAGAGTGTGGAATCCATGTGTGAACAACTTTGGAACCCTGAAGAGGTGACCGAGTTCCACAAGCTCTGCTGGGTGGTACGTAAACCAGGCTTCCCAGATGTGGTCGATGGCAATGTCACATATTGTAGGGCAACAGTATTTGTCGATGAACACCAACAGGCCACAAAGATCTTCATGTGAATACTTGCACGAGGCAGCATTGGGAAGACTGCAAGAGTTCAACACAGAAATGATGCTGCAAAGAGCAACACTCACAGCCCGTAAACATGTTGAAGGAACAAGGTAAAAATAACCTCCCTTTCACCCAGCAACTGAATTGGATTACCATCATCCTTTCCTTCTGGAGGCATTTGACCATTCATTTCCTTACCGCCTCCTTTTGAAGAGCATCACTCTCCATCACCCTTGCCTTCATTACCCTCATCTCCACACTCCCGATTAGGCTGGTCTTTGTCTTTTTCCTCAGTATGATTACATTTGTGCTTCT
Organism: Austroboletus niveus; assembly: GCA_038090255.1. Lineage (NCBI taxonomy): Eukaryota > Fungi > Basidiomycota > Agaricomycetes > Boletales > Boletaceae > Austroboletus > Austroboletus niveus. The sequence continues at coordinate 70,645 of JBBPMJ010000092.1, forward strand.
TCAGGAAAAACATGTTGTTGAATAGACCGGATTGCCTTACAAGTAGATCCTCGTGCAACCTGTAAAGCACATTTTTGACCTATCAATGATCAGATAATTTCTTGATGAAAAAAAAAATATACACACAAGGAAAACATGTGTTCCCTTGAGATAGTAGAAGACACAATGTCTATGGGGCTGTGTGGCTTGAACGAGAGCGATGATGTGGTGATAGTCACACTGAGAATCAAAAAGAAACTCTGAAAAGTCAACATGGAAACTACATAAACCATAGTCGTAATTAGGTCGTAGATACAAATATCGTAGATGCTGAGCAGATCTGGCCTTTCACGCTATGGCCCTTCAATTGATTTGGTAGCTGGGAGTCATTTGGGTTAATGCAAAAGACAAACCAATGTTGAGTGTCGGATAGCATATCGAATAAGGTGTCCAGCGCCAACTTAAACTTGTCAGTTACACGGCGTCTGTCTGGAAGAATTTGGGGCGTATTCCTCATTCTGGTCTTGTTCTTCGACAGCATCCACTTAATCGTACCCTTCCGATGTGTTGACAGAGCCTGCATGGGTTTCACAGGTTGCTGAGCAGATATGATAGTATCTTTATTCTTCGGGTGGGCCTGAGTGGCAATGACCTTGGCCGAGAAGAGTCCTTTGATGAAGGGATTGGCTGATCCAGTGCTGTGGAGAAGTGAGATGAAATCGGGATTAAGGGAATTGAGGTTGCACTTGAGAAAACCTTCGGAAGGGTATGTGACAGGAATGTTGAATTCACAGTGAAAGTTGAGTATCTGGATGATTAATGGCACCAACATTGAACGATGAGTGATTACCCCAATGCTTGCCAAGTGCTTGCATTATCATATGGTCCATCTTCTTGTGACCAATGAGCCTGATCGTCCATGATGTGGATCAGGCCACCAGGTTTATTTTGCAAAAAACAAACACATTCAGCATTGTCAAAGTATAGCACTGAGGGAACAAAATGAGAGATTCCCTCCATCTAGTATTCATTGACATGTGACTCAAAAAGGTGCTTCTGGATAAAATTTTGCAGGCGCTCATTAGTGAAGTTGATGCAACATTGGGCAAGTGAGTTGGGGCAGCCAGCCATGTTTTGGGGGCCAGAAAGTTCAAAGAGGCTGATGAAAGTGTCGAATTCTTCATGGCAAAGATGCTGGTTGATATATTTGTTCAGCCATGAGAACAGAAGGGAATAAAGTGTCTTGGCAAGATTGTCACGGTTGTCTGCACCAGTGCTCTGACTGAGATATCGGTGCTGGATTTTATTGCTGAGATGAAGGTATTGCTGCTCCTCAGGAGATGCGCCAGCCATAAGATAGTAAAAGATATGGAAGTTGCACTCCCCAGATGGCACAACTGCCACCCAGTTGCATTCGAGATAGTAGTCAAGGGATTTGATGCCAGAGATGGCCCTTGTCAATGAACCAAAGCTCTGTATATCTTCCAAAGTGCGAAGCATTCAGATTGAAGAGTGTTTGGGCACTGCCAAAAGACTCTATGATGAACTTTGCAGCAGGGATCTGCACTGCCAATTTGGAACTGTTCTTTCCAGGATTGGAAACTGATAGCTCGAGTAACATCTTGATGGCAAGACGACAAGTTTCTGACTTGCCACTTCCAGTCTCACCACTTCAATAGGAAAAATGTTTGTTAGGTGAACATGGTATGAGAAAAAAAAGGGTGGGGCATACCCATTGATGAGGGACTGGTGCTGGGCAGACAGCAAATGCTTGCCACCAAACTTAAAGTCGTGGTTGAGCTCTCCATTGGATGGATGCGTGGCAACAGATGGGGCACTTCATACAACTTCAGGTTCCATGATATCAAGTGGTTCCTCCTCCTCCTCTGTCATGGCAAAACTGTCTGATCCAGGAAGCAAGGAGTATGTCTCATGTGGTAGGTGTTGATGAGTTGAAAGATGTGGGAAGGGTGGGAGGATTTGTTCTTGGTAGTGTCACAGTAGTATGCAGCGTACCTTTGGAGAACAGAGTCAGTGTTGGAGGCAGCATACTTGTGGGGTTGACAGCAATGGACGTGGAGGAATATGGGGAGTGATGTCATGGCAGTAGTAGCATACCTTTGGAGAACAGAGTTGGCGTTGCTGGTGACAATAGTGCTTGTGGGGGTTAACAGCAATGAGCATGGAGGAACTAATGCTGGTGCAGATGGTGTCTGCCTCATGAAGCCCTTTTAATGGGGTATTGTAGGGTGTTGTCAGTGAAGTTGGTGACATAGTATGGTCAATGCGCGAGATTCAAGCCACACAAACAAGATAAAAAGATCACAAATTCTCTGAAAAAAGTAGATCAACTACAAATGATAAAATGGTTTTAGAAAAAAAAACATTCAGCATTTATCATCAAATGAGTGAGTCATGAATCTCTGTGTACAATGTGAAATGGCTCCCAGTATTGAAGTCATCTTTGTCCCACATGTTGAGAACATTTGTCGCATTCGGTGAGTCAGGATGATGATGGAAACGAAATAACACATTGTCTGCAGTGATGTCAACCTCTTCAGAAACACATGAAGGACGAGGAGATTGAACGGTGGACATGTTTTTGGCGACAGGGACTGAGTTTGATGTGGCTGTTAACATCATAAACCACTGAGTACTGCATAATCATAGATACACACCACCTCTCAGTCTTTTCACAGCAGGTGGTGATTGAATGGGAGATCATACATTTTGCTTTCCTGTTGACAAAGTAAGTATTCGCTCAATAGTACACTTAAAGACACATACCAGATTGACGAGGTGGGCTAAATTGCTCAATGATTGAAAGCGAATGTGCAGAATCAGTGAAGAAAGACTCGTCCAGGTCCCTGACTTGGCTAGCAAGGCCCAGATTAAGGTCTTGCATGGAGCTGGTTAACTTCATATTGATGTCCGAGTCAGTACTATTCGCCAAGTCGTCGGTCTGGATGCTAATGATTTCATCTGACTCGCTGCCGGCTGTGGCCTTTTGCTTCCCTTTGCCGTGGTCTGTCTCAATGATAGTAACCTCAGGCTCTGACTCAGCCCCAGACCTGTATACCCCTGGCTCTGAGTTCCATGAGTCATATTCGATATCAGGAATCAGGTTTCTTGTAACTGAAAGCAACTTGAGTTGATTATGATGATAACAACTCTAACAACTAACCAAACCATAGATGACTCTCTCCGATTGCTCTCCCTGGGCAACTCTTATTTGCTTTTAAAGTAGATCTGGTGGGATATGCCACATCAACGATCTCGAACTTCCCAGACTGGCTTATGAGGAGCCACCAATCAGGTTTCTTCCAAGAGGAACCCGCCATCCATTCATCAGTTGCCCTCGAGTTCTTGAAGTATTGGAAAACATGTGGGAACCATGAGCAAAGTTGTGCATCAATGTCATCAAAGTCCCAGTTTACACTTATCGGAATACCCTTCGGCTCCTCAATGTAACACCTGCGGTTCCACATAGCTTGCACAGCATGGCCAAAATGCTTCCCAGTGGGTGCTTTGTTGCTCCTAAGTGCACCGTCTGACTGAAAACATAGAGGTTAGAAATGAGCTGGGAATAAAATCAGGGTTACATACGTTAATTCCACAAACAACTATGCCAACAGAACTGACATAAAAGGTTGGGTCGGAAGATAATTTGCTACAAGAGCGTGTAGGTGGTGTAGTCTATACAAGTACTAATGAGACACAAGTAATGTAAGACGAGCTATAATTTATGAACCTTAGAAGCTTCAGCCTGACCCATCTGTGGTGAAGGGCCTTTCCCCAGCTTCGCAACTGCTGCTTTCTTTGGTGCATTGAGACCTGACATTACCTCAGCATATGCCATGGCCAAACTTGCCTCATCCAAAGCCTTCCAAGGAACAGAACTCTTGATTTCATTGAACACGCCCAGAATCTTTACATTTGAGGATGATCCAGAAGTGGCAGCTGGAGTGTTGGAAGCCAAAGGTTTTGAAAACAGCCCAGAAGCGACTACTGGAGCAATGGGAGGTTTTGAAGATGGTGGCAGAGGATGTGGCACAGGATTACGAAATAGGATGGCACCCAGATGCTTGCTTGCCCCATGCCCGCATTCCCAGCACTTGAGAGAATCCTCATCTTGCTGAGAAAGTTGCTCACATTCGCAGGTTCCCTTATCTCCCCTGCAGAAGGTGCTGGTATCAATGGACATGATGAGAAAGAAGAAAAGACAGGAATGTGGGGGTTGATGCGCTGTGCAACACACATGCACCAAGTCAGACAGAACCTTTTATATACACAGATAGATTACATATCGTAACGGTGTTCAAAATGTGCTAGAGAAAAAAGTGCCTGGCATCACTGACATGCATGCTCGTATCATATGTTATCTGCAAGTGAGACTTCTAGGTGTTTTGATTGCCATTGGCCAACCTGAATTGTTTCAAAGATAGGATACTGCCCTGACTCCCATTCAGATGTGATGAGATCAAATCCTTCAGGGATCAGATTTCATACTTGCAACTCTTCCAGCATTCTGAAGAACATTGTTTCGTCATCGGCAGTGGCAAATGGACTGTTATGTGAGGGTACATGTATGCTATCTTGAAGCATGTGTTCCTCGTGCTGCTCGGTAACCAAACTGGATACACAGGTTTGGACTGATCCAGGGATTTCTTCTTCATTGGTGGGATGACCAGCTCCTGAAAGGTTTCCACGATGACTGTGGATGGTTCCATGTATGCCATAATACTTAGCAATCATATCTGGATGAATACCTTCACACTCATCCTCATATAGTCTGAATTTGGCTTGTTCGAAGAACCGAAGATCCTGTGTGTATGATTAGAGTGTATGAATATATCTGCAATGTAAGCAATTTCATACTTGGGGGCTCTTTCCATTTGTATTAGGCCCTTCAATTGGATGAAGATTCCATTTTTGCTGGAATGACTGACAGTCGTTATTGATCTCACTAAGAAACAATGCATGGAGCAACCACAAATGAACCAGATTGTGTGGATCCAGCATATAATGATGTTCCAATCGTGTAAAAAAAGCTTGCCAGCAATGAGCAAATTGTGTCCCAACTTCGACCCATAAATGCTTAATATGTGAATTATGTGTCAACCTAAACACCAGTTCATTTATGAAGAAATCAGAAAAGAAAAAACTCATGACCCCCACATGTACAATGCACAATTGGGCCCATTTCTCATCATGGCATATGTTGCAATGTCAATATTTTCTCTGCCACAATCACCCCTAATCTGTGATGGCATCCCATATTCAGACATGGTGTGCTTGAATAATTTGAACACTGTCGCAGATCGATTATTGTCTGAAGCACACAAACCAGTAATCTGACCAACAAATTAGTTACACAAAGAGCTTATTGTCTATATATCCCAAAAGTCATACCATTCAACAAAATCCATCAACAAACCCATAAATAACGATACCCCAATGGATGAGCTTATGGTGGCCATCCATATGCCAGAGAGCATTCAGTCTTTTTACGTAGTACTTTCGCCTTTTCTTGACACAGCGATTATGAAGAACTTGGCCAAATGATCGACCCGATGAAGCGATTTGATGACTCAGCAATATTGGACATGGTGACCTAAAGAGCACAGATGCCCCATTATGTAATGTAGACCAGATTCCGGATGCGCAGATTTGAATTGAGCAATGAGTTCGTCAAGACCAGAATCGCTCAAGACTGAATATCCATATTCAATGCTGTATTGCTTCAAATAAGCATGAACGGTGTTCCTGTGCACCTCAAGTACCTGAGCAAGCACCATCTGTTTGATAAGCCGACTGCTGTTCATAGCCTCTTTGAGAAATCCATAATCAATTTCTTTTTGAGGTCAACCTTGTCTCCCTGTGTGCACAACTCTAATGGGTTGTGGCTTCCAAACATTGCTGTCTGCCCTGCAGATGGTTGATAGCATGCAGACAGTAAAACAGTAACAAAACTTACTGATTTTGCATGGTCTGGAGATGACCTAACATAGAGTAAGCCAACTCCTCAAATTGAACTGTCACCTCATGCACCCAGTCCTCTGCGAATGAGAAATCTTGATGAATAGCTCTGAGAAGTGGGAGCACTTCTCCCTTGATGACGTTAAGCTGAAATTGCAGTTGAATGGGATCAGGCTGCTCCTGGTAGAGAATTTGACTGGCATGATGATGGATATCACATAGGGCATCGTTTGCCAAAAGGAGATTGGGAGGCAACTCTTCGCTTTGTGGTAATGGCAGCAGTTCCGGCATGCCAGTGTGGTGGCGGCACATGGTCATGCCTAGAACCAGCATGACCAATTGACCAATTTTTCATGCCCCAACCAACTCTGCCTGAAAGTGATCTGTCGTGTCCTGTGCAGCGATCAATGTTGGACCTTGATTCACAGCTGATGATCGACGACCCATTGATCCCAACTAATCCATCTGCCAATCCAGGTCCTGGCACCCACTGCCTGCCATCAAGACATTTTCCAATTCACGACCTCAAGAAGTGCCGCACTCGCCTAGACAGGTGCCTTTTCTCTCTTCTCTGTGCATTGTCTCAAATTTCTTCACCAACAGGAACATCTTTTGTCCTGGTGCTGTATTCAGCACCGCGTCCTTCACCTCATTTCCCCTGCTATGGTGAGTTTATGTATTCAAATTTCCCTGTCTAGTTCTGATACTGGAGTTGACAAATCTAGTTCAACAACTTATAGTTCCAGCCTGCCACATACCTATGGAATATATTCAGCACCGCATCCTTCACCTTGTCACCTCTACAATGGTGAGTTTATTTATTCAATTTGCCTTGTCCCGTTCTGAAGCTGTGTGTCACCAGAGTCGACGAATCCAGTCCATCAACTTATAGTTCCAGCTGTGTATCTATGGTAAGCTACATAATGTTCTCTTGAGATATCCCCTGACTCAGGCTCTCTCTGGAAGATCTGACCTGTGCAGCATGCACAGAATACTGATTTTTGCCCGCTGACCGTCATGGTCCACCACTAACTGCTAACTGCTAACCACCCCCTCCCTGTTGATCTAGGGCTCTGACACAACCACAACAGGCCAGATGCAAGTGCATCATCAAACCCCGAAGGGAACATCCACAGTGCCAAAAAGTGTCATACTCGCCTAGAAGAGGTGCGCTTTCTTTTCTCTCCATTTTTTTTTTCTCTGTCCGCAGTTGCCTCACATCCCACAGGAACATCTTTGGTTCCCGTGCCGCGGTATGCTCTCCCCTGTCACATGCTCACCTCCAGTAGCACGCACTCTGCGATGACGGTGACGATGAGCGCACTGACAATGCGATGGCAACAATGAAGAGAGCACAGATGAGGGTGATGAGATGGCAGCAGCAGATAGCCATTAAGTAGTGTAGTTATCACAGTGCCACGTAGTGTGTATGGACGAGTTCATGCTATATTCAATGTCCCAGCTCACTTTGACTGTATATATACTGACTATATACCAAGCAAGTGAACTACACATCCCTCTAAAAATTTTGCACCAACATATAAAAAAAAAGTGAGGAGCATTTTAAAAAAAAATTGATGTGGCTTCAAAAAAACACGGTCATGGCTCATAAAAAAAATTGAGGTGGCCATAAAAAAAAATTGAGGTGTGACAGCCATAAAAAAAATGTGGGCAATCTTACATAATGTGATGGGCCCCAAAAAAACTGCGATGGATTAAATGTGCAAATATTACACCATATATATCTACTGATGCTCAAGAGGGGGGTAGGTTTTAATAAGCCTTTGAAAGATTTAATCTTATTCTTGAATAAAAAAGTTGAGAGATTTTTTCATTTAAACATGTATATTTTAAAATATTTTAATAAGTC